>OMLM01002928.1:120386-165302 GCA_900302695.1 Helostoma temminkii | reverse complement strand
TTTTTGCCATCTATCTGACAATTTAACTAAATTCCAAAATATCAACATTGTGGTTATGCTACTGGAAAGGATAACCACTGTCAACTGAATTCATCCTCTGGGGATCATAGAGATATTTCAATGTATATTAAAGTGGCGAAGCAACGTACAGACATCTGCAGCCACTCCTACAATAAATATAGCTTTGAACGCAAACTCTAGTCTCCAAGCTGAAAACAGAAAACTATTCTACTTTGAAATGTGCATGTGATTTACTGCTATTTCACTTCACGTAATTTACACCAGATTCTTGTCAGGTTGTCCTCGATTAAAATATCTGCACTCTGTTCCACCTCCCTAATTAATGTGAGTGATGGCTTGGCAGCGGGTGAGGTGTTTAGTCAGTTATCTGTTGCCACCATCAACACCTACTTCATGACAAATTACATCCACAACTTGACCAGGATAGATGGAAGTAAAGATAGAACTGCCTGCGGCGCATTTAGGGATTTGCAAAGAAATAACATTGAAAAGAGATGAGCTGCATCGACTTGAATTTGACTTTTTTTGTAATGTGTTTTCTCTTAACACTGTAACACTTTGATGTTAGACCAAGTGTGCTCAAAGGCCAGTGAGGCCTCAGGGATGCAGAGAGGTCTGGTCACTTAGGGATACCTTTAATCACTAGGGGGGCGTTCCATTTCCTGAGTCCAGGAAGCTCACTTTTGAGGAAGCTCAGTGGGTTCGATTTCTCTCATTTCCTCTTCTGACACTGTTCCTGGTTGGAGTGCAGGAATGCAGCCGGGAAACCTATTGACACTTCCTGAATCAAAGCAATAAGACATCAACACAGCAGAGCACGACAGAGTCATTTATTGTAGCTGGAACTTTGAGGTAAGAGGCAAAGTACTCCACAATCATCATGTGCAGTCAATCACAATTATGCTTCTGAGATACTTTCTAAACTTTAATAAGTGAAAAAGAGAAGGCAATACGGTGTTAAATACAGCACATGGACCATCTAAGCTGACATAACCCTATTATACACACATACACAAACTGTCACATACACATTTTTTGACACACACATACACACACAGTAATTTTCTCAGATGGCCTGTAATCTTGCAGGCCTCCATCTCGGTGGCTTAGCCCAGTGGACTGGGGCAGCCGCTGCCAGCTTTCTACCCAGGGTGGGGGGCCCGGAGGGGGGGCACAGGGGAGCCACAGGGCCTGAAGGAGGCCCACATGGATTGTATTTGGGAGCCTGAGGCATGAAATGGAATAGGTTTAATCTGTTATCACCTGCAGGGGAGCGCCGGGGCCAGCCACTGACAGACATAGCAGTTGAGGTGGTGGTGGCGGTGTTGGGATGGAGAGGAGGGGGGTCACAGCACCTCAGTCCCTGCTGGTAAATGAAATATCAGCCACTACAGACGGAGAGTGATACTAGTTTAATTTCTCTGAAGCTCACCTCTCCCGCCTCCTTGGCTTCCTCACCCTCTCTCTCTCCATCTCTATCACTCTTTCTCTTCCCCACATTCAAGATTCAGCAGCAGTCAACCTGTGTGAGATTCAGCTTTGCCAAATGAACCATGTTAATGCTGAAAATTCGTCATGTGCCATCATACTGCACATAAAATTGCAAAATACTGGGGTAGTCTTCTTTTTTTTTCTACATCTCAAGCTTTGTGATGATGGAACAGTTCAGCATTGTGTGTAATACAACTTTCTTCCCAAGAGTTAGATGACAAGCTCAATACCAGTTCCCAGTCTATCTGTTTAATGTGCAGCTAAAAGCAGCAGCCTTCATTAGAAACAAGACTGAACTGAAGGAACTATCTCTGTTCCAAACAGCCCGACATCTTAAAGATTGTTTCTATGACCACTAAACCGTAACAACATATGCTGTTGCCAAACTTTGTGTTAATATAATAGGCATATGTTTCTGTCATTTCTGTAAATGACACGTAACAAATACACTGATGGAGAATGTAACAGTAAAATGTTCCAAGACAACCTTTGTCTTTTGCACCAAAATATCCAGTCTTGCAGTAAAATGTCCAGTTTCTTGTCCAGACTACAGTGTTATTAAACTTTCACAAGTCTGATCAGACTCTGGCACTTGGCTATGGTTAGAGAGAACTTGTGGTTTGGCTTAATGGAGAAGAACAACTTCACACCTTTACTTATCCACATAGTCGTAAAAATTCCATCTCTTTACCTTCAAATTCTCCTACTTAAACCTAACCAAACATGAGATGAACAGGTCTCCAGTATTATAGTCATGCATTTTGTATTCTGGTCTACCACCTCCTTGTGACTCCATTAATGTTAATAAACCTAGCACTTCCATTTCTTTCCTACAAAACGTATTTGCAATTGCAGTTTAGTTGGCAGGAACATAATTTATATGAGACATTATTAATTTGTTTTATGGCACTTATTTAGCTGTGCACTGTGACTTCCTGGAGGTTCCATTACCTTTGAAATGAACCACAGTAGTTGTTTCTGCCTGTTTACTTTATGTTCAGCTAAGCTAACCATCTGCTGGCACCATCTTCATATTTAAAGCACAGACATCAGAGTGTTATTGATTTTGTCAATTTGCCAACGTTTTGCAACAAAGCAAATTTGCGCATAGTTTCCACAATTGCATTTATGCGTGTTATTAATTCGCAGAAATGCACAGATGGCAATGAACTGGTTACAGGTAGTTACAGTAAAACATACCAGCATGACCAAGGTGCACAAATAGACACTGTAAAATGTAAAACAAACAGTGAGTCCCAGCTGGAGTTTTTCTTTTATGGATCTTTCTAATGCAGGAAGTAATCTTCTTAGCATAAGGTTGTAAAAAAAAACAAACAATTAACTTGTAGTAGTTTGACAACGCTGACATCTCCTCAACCACAACTTCCTGTGAAGGGATGAGAGAGAAAGAGTGAGAGAGAGGTCTGGTTTGACACTCAGGGGGCGTTGGAGAGGTTGAAGGGAGGCAGCGTTTTTTGAAAGCCGCTTTCACACTCCTTGAAGTGGCTCAGCGTCTCTGCTACTGTACTGAGAAGAAGACTTGAAGGGTAGGAGTGGGTGAAGGTTACAAGGTACAAATCGGCAACTGGGGGAGAGAGAAAATGTTGGGAAATTGTGGCATAACTACCTGTAACAGAAGAATCTTCATCTCCCATCCTATTAACCTCTGGGTGAGCCTCAACGTGCAGCTCTTTGGAATATGCCAAATAATATTGGCTGTTATTGCTTTATTTTTTACTCACTAGACAATAAACCACATCCTTTTTAATAACGTATTAATATCTTTCCTGTTTCATATCTGTATACGAGGTAAGGTTGTTGTGGGCTGTTTTTTGTTAAATTGTGTGCAGCATGGCAGATTGTAGCACTGGGAGCGGCATATTTGCTCCCCGTTATAATTTTTTTTATTATTTTTATTATTATTTTTTTTTGTGAAGCAAGTCATTTTTCAGTTCAAGCTGACATAGCTCTAAAAATAGGTGTGGTTGGGAGGTTGATATTTTCTCGCCTACGCATATTTACAACCTCCTACTCCTTGCCCACACACACTTACGCACATACACACGGTTACAGTATATTCACACAAACTGCTCCACTTTGCCGGCAACCCACGCTACACAAACAGATGTGCCACACGAGACAGAAAGTATTCCATTTCACACATTTTTGCTCAAGCTTATTGTTGCTGACTACCACCGGGCAGACTTTATAGGTTCATGATGCCAAAAAAAACCCCAAAACAACTCAGTTTCTCACTCAAGTCAGGGTGACAAATGCACTAAGCTGCAGACTGGTCCAAACAAAAATACAAAATACATATGGAATCCACGCTATATGTGCTGTCAGTAGCACAAGAGGAAGCAGTGGTCAACCAGGGCTTGGCAGGTGTGAATACACACACACACACTCCACTATCACTCACAGTGTCTCTATGATACATTTAACAGCACCAATATGGAGGAAAGCCTGCATAGATCGTCTTACTACGTCCTCCGATGGCAATAGAGCAAAGCTAGCAGAGTGTCCTTTGCTTGCATCAGCATGTTGCTAAGCAGCAAAAGCACAGCAGGTCCACTACTGTGATTGCAATCAAGCATCCCCAGACAACTATCACAACCACCTAATTACAGGATTAGACGATCAAACAAGGCTCCTCCAACACCAGCGCCAACTACAATGCGTATTTTGGCATGTGTCAGTGTGTACCTGTCAGTCTCGCTGAGCGAAATGCAAACAGCTGCAGATTCCGGGAAAAAACACGAAAAGATAATAACATAATCAGGTCTAATGTGAATGCCTTCCTGTATGACAACTTCCATAGAAATTCTCTTGTGGTAACTATTTCTTTTTTCAGCACAGCAACATGTCAGTTGGACATTGTTTCATCAGTTTCAAACCTGTGTATATGACACATGATGGTGACACAGAAGTGGCAAGTCTTGCTCAATAGCTGTACAGTGTGTTGCTAATGAACCGTGTGGCACATGAATGACGACAGCAGCTTATAATCACAGAAAGGGGGAAGCAACAGAAGCAGTGTAGGTTGTGGAGGGAAGGTGAAGCCTTACTATATGATATACTGTAGCTGTGTAAGTGGTTGACTAGTGTTACAGTAGCATGATGCCGTATCAACTCTCACGCTATCTCCATGCAGATCGTATGAGGAAACCCCGACCAAGAACAACAAGATTAGTCAGTAATCAGATGTAATATGATACTTTGTACACTTGACTGAGAAGCCAGAATGCAGACAGGTTGTTTGAATAGAGGCAAGAATTTAGAAGCAGGTAGACAGACTGTGTCTTGCAGTTGGACAAAAGCCTGTCTCTCCAAATTGTCACCTTTTCTTTATTTCAAAAACAGGTAAGCTTTGTTACAAAGGAGTTGATCCAAGATGATCCAGGTTTCTAAATGTTTTATTTAGCTTATGTTCAGTACATCACAAAAAAAATCACGTTATCCAGTTTAGTACTATTTAGTATTGTATGCTTTAATCCAAGTTTCTATTTTTGCCTACTGCAACTGAGAAATGCAGACACTTCAAACTTGAGCGTAACTCTGTTCTAGTGCATCCATGCTGCATGTCCATGTGCACCCAGAGGAATAAAAACTTTTTTCGTTTAACTTTTGAGTTCTGGTATTTTACAATTAAAATAACAATTATACTGAACATAAGGACCCCATTCCAAACTTTGAAACTATATATGAGTATGTGGCATAAAAGTATAATTATAATGAAACTTTATCTTCATCATACTCCCCAACCAGTGTCTTCTGCCTCTTTGTGCTTCTTGTGTATAGTTCCTGTTCTTCATTCTTTTAAATGCAAAACTCTTAACAATATCCTTAATGCTGATCCAAGTGCTGCGTTGTGACAGAGACAGAATACCACAGAATGACAAATGTCCCCATACTCATGTCATGACATCATGACAGTAGAGTATAGACTGATGTGTGGCATTCAACGCAGCCATGTCCTGACCCTAAGGCGAACACACATTGTTCAGGGACGTGTGTCGTGCGCTGATGGGCCTGCCACATACACGGCACGTTCACACACAGTCTGTCCTGAGCCTCGGTGGAGCGAGAATGAAAAGATGGAAAACGCTAGCAAGTTAGTGTGACAGCTCAGCGATGAGGGTGCACTGCTGACAAGAGTCTTTCTCAGCAGCTCGGCTCTGTTTGGAGTGTAAACATGTCAGAAAGTGTGAGAAAGCCTCTGTGGGCGCGATGGTGACGAGCTCCTTTGTTTTGGTTCTCAGGGTAAGAATAGCTGATGATGAGCCAGGTTAACCTTAGCCAGTTTTTGCGGGTGTGCAGGTGGTCAAAGACGGGGGTTGATGGCGTGAAAACGGTAAAACTAGTGGGCCCACAGCCAGAACAAGACATGCCAGAGGCATATTTTTCAAAGTTAAACTATGCTGACAGTCAGTTCTGAGAAATCCAAAAATACAGACTTTCCGTAAGCATCTGTCAAAATGAGCTCCACATTTTCCATCATCAAACTTGGATGGTGGTGAAACAAGATAAAGAGCATGCACTTTTGCGCCTGCAATATTACATTTGCACTGAAGGAAAATTGGTGGAAATAAACACACAAGTAACTCCCTGAAAGCGATACCAACTGATAAAGCCTCTCTGCTGCCCTAGACTACTCTATTTCAAACCCATCAAACCTCTATAACGTTCACACTATATAATTATGTGACATAATCTCATTATGTCATGGTACATTACTAAACCTCATTAGCCCATTAGTTCCTAGTGGCCAAGTGATTAGTCAAGGAAGGCCCCGCCCTTTCCTGTACCCCCACTCAGTCAGAGAGGAAGCAGGAAGCCGCTCGCGTGTCAGTCATCCTCAGACAGGAAGTGCCTGGGAAATGGCTACCCTTTAATGCTGTAATTATTGTAACTATTGTTTGGTTTGATAATCACGCTCATTACAGAGAGATGGGAGGAAAAGGAAGGAAGTTTGAACCTCTTAGGCTACTTGTTTGAGTCCATGGTTTGTTCCGTGGAGGTCTGACGGACATGGAGCTCCGGAGGGGATGTGTGTTACTGTTTGGGTGCATGAGAAAGCTTGTTTGTTCGAAAGGGTTTGCATTTGATCTGGGTTTCTCAGAGTAATTATCTGGGCTGGTGCTTTCAGGGAGAGAGCGATTAACACAAACTAGGGGTCAGGATAGGACAGCACTCAAGCCTACAAAAAAGAAAAAGAAGCATATTCTCTGAAATGAAGCAGAGGAAAGACAGTGTTCACATCCACAGCATATTTATTACTTCTCTACAAGTATGTGACAGCCAAGGTTATTGGTAAATTTACAGATTTAATGTGAGATGCCACTATAAAGCGTCAACTTTTCAGGAACTCTAAAGGAACTTTTGATAACACTCTGACTCTTGGCCTTTCTAAACATTAACCTTCCTTTCTGTCTTCTGTCTTTCTGTTCATTTCCCCTTTATTTTTTTATTTTTGACCTTTCTTTTCCTATTTTTTCACTTTTCTGCTGGTTCCTTTTTGCCTTTTCATCTCTTTGCTATCCCTCTACCTCAAAGTCACTAAAACTGTCTGCACTGACATTTCTGATGACATGTACAACTCTGCCCTTTTTAACAGAAAATACTTTAAAAGGTTTTTAAAATGTAAGTAAAAAATGTCTTCCAAGAACTTATACATTCTACTTTGTACATGCAAGTGTGTACCAAGGACTGAACTGTTTAAAGTCAATTCAATTGGAATATTATTATACAAATTCTAAGGAGATCTACATCTCTTGTATCTGCCTGTTAAATATGAAGCTACAACCTGTGTCTGTTTAGCTTTTTAACTTCCTTAAAAGTAAAACCTTTTTAGGGGGGGGGGCTGTTACTTGGTCAGGCAAAGCTAAGCTAACCGTCTGCTGGCTGTACGTCAATATACCTCGGACATGAGAGTGGTAGGTTTGTCTCTGCATAAAGGGGCTGAAAGTATTTCCCAACATGTCGAAGTTGGCATAATGTCAAAATTTCAACATTAACATCTGTGATTTAATAAACACTAAATCATCTTTTATAAGTTAGTAGGTTATGTGTCACTGGTTTCAGCAGCCTTTCATTCAGAAAAAAATTGAGCAATTTGTTACATTAGTTTCCAGTTCTTCAGGTTGGGAAATTATGGTCCTCTAGACCATTTGTTCTTATCTTGTTGGGGCAAGATTTTGGAAAGGGTCTCAAGAACATCTAAGAAATAAGACAAAGCTGGGACTTGCAGAAAACAAATGTAAAAGTAAACATTCAGGCAATTGAATTTAATAAACTGTAAATGAAAGCATGAGATGAAGCCATCACAATAGTGTGAGGCATAGAGTTCACAAAATACAACCGGAATTGCGACTTGCCATGCCAACTCTGCCTGTGCATCTGAGAACGAGTGCGTGCAGGAGGGGGGGGAGCCCATATCACACCTGCTTATCAATTACATGCTGGTAATTTCAGCATGTAAGCAGGTTTTTAAAACGATGGCAGAGAGGAACTGTTCGTTTTCTTCTGGGCGGTGGGGGACTTTGCTGCAGGGTAAAGACAAAAGGAAAAAAAAAAGTAATAAAAATACACAGAGACGAGTATTAAAAGCAGCCAGGCAGCATTAAGCGTCACAACATGCACAACTCAGAAAACCTGTAATTAGAGAAGCTGTCAGCCAGCAAATATCACATACTTGAGGTATGCCGCTGTGGCGTGGAGTTTAGAGGCTTGCCAAGCTCAATTAGAGGAGTGTCACTGATTACCTCTTTTTTTTAAACATAGAAATGATGCTTGCACCTAGTCTTATTTATATTTATGGCCATTATTACACCGCCGCTTATCCCTTATCCCCACTAAAAACTAGATCCAAAAAAAAACAATGAGTAAATTTTGCAGTTTCATTGCTGTAAAGTTTTCAGATAGAATTTGCTGTTTATAGTTTAACTTTGAAAAATGTTTACCAGCTTGTTTGTAGGGATATACGTTCAGTTTTGGTTTTCACATTCCTCGAAGTTTAAGGTGGATTATTTAAGGTACTTTCCCCCTGCTCCCAGAGAAACAAGCCTGCCCGGTTATAACCACATACATACAAACACTCTTTCACCCACACGCACACCTCCTCAAAGTGTTCAGCCTTAAAACAACAGAAAGAAGACATTAACATTTGACCTCCCACCTAATCCTGGGACCTGCTACTGTTCCTCACATTGTTTCCTAATTGTGTCCCTTTTTAATGGCCTCTACTGCGTCCAGGATGGCTGCTGGGCCTTTTTGACCAAAAACTACCAGAGTCTAAACTGAAACACTTCCAGACTTCCAGAAGTTTAAGATACAATTTGAATTGGGAGGTTTGGATAAAAGTTAGAAAGATTATGTTTTTCTACTGTACTGAAAGAAACCCTCTTTCCCTGTTTCACTCATGACACTTTGTTTTACTTGCACTTGGACAAACCAAAACTACCAAAACTACCTGAGCACCTGTAAAGATTTCCTGGGTTCCTGTTAAAGTTTCTGTTGTCATAAAAGGCTGTTAAGGCTGTTGGTCTTATCCACTGACAGTACTGCTGAGATGGTTATACCGAGCCACAGTGGCTGTAGTACTGTATGTGTAGTGAGTCAACAATTCTTTTGTTAATTCTTTGGAACTTCACTCAAACACTCACAGAGTTTAGAGATGGATGAATGAGACAGAAGAATGTCTTTGATAAAGACACTCATGGGCCCTGGGGTAAATAAGCTTATTGGGCAAGCAGGAACACACACAAACACACACACACATGCACACACATTGCCCTGAGGTTGGCTGATTACAGGGGTACATTAGCCCCCTGGGGCCAGTCTATTCAGTGTAGAGATACCACACACACACACACACACACGCACACACACACTTATGGTATTTACAAGCATTTGCATTGCTAAAGCTCTGACTGAAGAGTTTGTTTAGTCCTGCTGGGGGCCACTGTCCCTTCTAAAGAGCCGACTGGGCTGACCAGCTCGACTTGGCCAGGGGTGTCGCTGTGTTTGTGGACATTACAGGTTGATCTGTTTGTGCTTCAGTGACATCTAAGAACATCTAGGACAGCGTATTTTTCCCTATCACATACTGATCATTACTGTCCCACCTTGTATTGATTTGGTTCCTTCTTTATCTTTATTTTAAATTAATTTTCTTAAATTTTTTTTCAACAAATCACTCACACATACATGCTAACCACCTTGTTGATCCAGGCTTTATATATTGCTCAAAGGGAATTTACCAGATTTAGGGTGAATCAATCTCATTTTTGAAGCCCCAGATTTAAATCTGTCAAGAATCTTAGATTAGAGACCTATTAATCATTGCTAATTTCATGAACATAAAAAATGCGACAAAAACACTAAGACATCATTCAGACATCATCAAGAACCATAACTAAATTCATGTATTTAGTAATTAATACATTCAAAAACTGATATTAGGTATTTTTTGAACTGCAGCTGTTAATTATAATCAGTAACCATGAATTGTATTGTGTCACGTTTCAGTCACTTAACATTATTTTATTTCCTCTTAAGCTTTAATCTACAGTGATTTCTGCATGTGTATATTTATTCAGTTTATTTCTTTATTTTTGCATCTATTTTTAAAAAACATTTAAAAAGCACTTAACAGTGTTCATATGTTTATTACATTAATGAATTAATCAAATTATGAGAAAGCTCAGCAACTAATTTCCAGTAATTTTTCATTCCCATCCTGATCATGGTTCTCCTTACTCACCAGGTCGCTGCAACAAGATAAGGATCTCTTTTTTTCTCAGTACACCAGCCTGATGCAACAGCTCAAAAGTCAATCAGCCGAACAAAAAAGCTGGAATAAAACTAAAATTAACATCATGAGTGTGTGTGTGTATGAGTTAGCCTCCCTCTGACTGCAATGATGGCTCTGTATGGGTTGATAGTTGGCGTCAGGGCCCCCTGCTCAGCCAGAGTCAAAGAAAACAAATAGCCAATTTGGTTTTATTGTGCTGCTGGAGGTCCACTCAACCCCAGAGACTGATGACAGAGCAGTGCAACACATAAACACAGGAGGAGGTAAATGAGATTCAATACAGTCAATGCAAATACTGCCAAAATAACAGCTAACACAGGCACACTCAGGGTAAGTCTCAGTAACATCTATTTGCTACTTTAAACACTATAAGAGGGAATTTAAACAAGTGATATCTGTCATGTTTTAGATAAAAGTTTTTAGATTATCTCTGAATTATAAAGGTATCCACTTATGAAGTATAATGGATTGCTATAAAAAAAGTACCAAACAGTACAGTGAAAAAAAGTATTTTAGCACCAAATTGATCAACTACATTAAAATGGGACTTACATGATGCATCAGTGACAGTAATCCATTATTATAATGCATAATTATAGAGCACATACTTGCACTACTAATATTTCTTCTATCACTGGCTCATCTTTTCAAATGCATTCAGTTACAGTTTGATGCATTATTTCAAACCCTCTTCAGCACCGAACTTATTTTATTTATAGTGTTTCTCTGGTCATCTGTCACTGTTGTGGTAATTGCCCATTGCCCCAAGTGCAAAAATGCCATTTTACTTGGAGTTATATGTTTTGTACATACAATTATTATCTGGAAAGTCAACTACAACAATCTGATAGATGTAGTGGAGGAAAAAGTAAAGTTTGTTCTCATGTGTAGCACAAAGTGCAAGTACCTCAAACCACATACACACAATATATTGGTGTACTTGTGTTAAACACACACTCTTACGAGGCAATAAACACCTCAACAGGCACTTCAGAAAACTTAAGGCCGCAAATGACAGGCCTGCTGTCCTGTCTGCCATGACAGCCGTTAGCGTAAGCCATAAAGGTTGCAATCAGAGTGACCTCTACAGTAGAGAATCAAGATGAATGAAGACCAGGTCTGCTGGGCTGTAAAATCCCTCATCACCACTGTACCCTGCTCTAAGGAGTCTCATTGATTGGCCCCATAAACAACATGAGGGGTCCCTATCAGACACATTTGAGTTGGGTGAGACAGATGGAGTCCAGAGATGGGATAGGTAGGGACTGGTGTACGTAATTAAAGCAGGAGTCGGGGCTCTGAGGAGACCAACAGATGGAGAGGAGTAACACCCCTCCCATCCCAATTCCACAGAGGGCTGAGGCTGGCAATCACAGGAACGCTAAGAGCACACAGTGTGTGCGTGTGTGTGCAGTCCTGGGTGTGTGATAAGCACATGTTCCCTTGGGTGAGTGCTTGAGTGATCTAACAGGGGCAATTAATTTGTTTTATATACAATTTAACTCCTCCGAGCTCCTACAAAGGAGGCAGTCCTCTGGGAGCTCTGAATGCTCTCTGATACAAACCAGGACCACAGGGGAGGTGCACAATCAGCCTGCGACGAGAATGCCGTTTGTGCCCGAGCTTTCGTGTGTACTGACGAAGGGTGAGGAGGAAGCAATCCACATGTAAACTAATTTCCCTGCATGAATATGCAATGGAAACTGATGAGGCTAATGACTTGTAGAGGTGACCTACTTATTTACACAGAGGAAATGAGAATCAGAGGCTTTCATCTGTCACACATAAGAGAAATCTCAGATTATTTATGTACAAGCAGTGCTTGTGATGTCCCTAGAGAGGCTATCATCTCTCAGAGTGCGTTTCTTGTTTTTTTTTGCCTCACTATCTCTGAGTCATCACTTGGCCTGCAGAGGACACAGCAATGTGACCTTTCCCTCATCACTCTCTTACGACACCTGAACACCAGAAATCCTGCGAGTGTGTTCAAAGTCTGAAATGTTCTAACTGTATCTACACATCCAAACTTAGAAAATAACACTGGATTCATTTTCTCATCTCATGTTTAGAGGCATTAACAGACTTCTTAGCATTTTATGATTTATGTTCAGTGCCAGTGTGAAGCACCGATACTGGAAGGAGTTAGCCTTAAGAGGAAAAGCAAGGGTGTGTGTGGGTGGTGGAAGTGGATGGACTTCTGTGAGTGCAATTGTTGTGTAAGACTGGAGGTATACTTCCTTGCTCGAGGCTTGCTGTAAATATTGGTTGCAATACCACATAAACCCGACATGCACATGCTTTATTTAAGGATCACACTATTTATAATAATAACTGATACTTTATTATACCCCTCAGGAAATTATTTTAGGACAGACTGCCCCTTTGAGGCACCAAGAGTCCAGAGTCAGATATCAGGAGTCAAACCACCAACCTTGGGGTTTCATGGATGACTGCCCTACCAACTGAGCCACTGTTGCAAGTTGTTGACCCTGATTGTTGATTGTACCACTGTTTTCTTTGTGGACACTGCTGTAATGTATATCAGTCGATCTACAGCAAGTATACACTTAGCGTAAGAGACACAAGTTCATTTCCCTTCATAAACCACAATACGTTTTAACCTTTCATTGCATAACACAATTGCAGCCTTTGCAGCTTGGTTGTAATCTGGTGTCTGGCAGAATTGTCCAGTAGTGTAAGTAGATGTAGATGTAAGAAGGAATTGCATGTAATTTCTTATTAACTGAGCTCAAGTGAAATGCAATATACAGTAAGGAACATGGCTTGCTTCTTTGGTTCTGATTTTACTGCGTCCAAAATCTATTTGTTAACAAGTATTAAGCATTCTTGACACGCCCTAGTTATGAAAATGCCTAAATTCTAGTCCTAGAAATATGTTGTTGGTTGTCACCTGTTTTGCTAAGCTAACAATGTCAAAATAAAATGCCTTTTGTAATAATCAAATCACCACAGCCTGCATGATTCTGGTCAGACAGTGTGACAAAAATGTAAATCCAGGCAGCAGTCAACAGGTTTTTTTTAAGCTTTAAATTTGGCTGTCAAAGAACCTGCAGTTTCCCTGTACACACACAGGGGGTGGCTTATGCTTCCTGGCCATTATTGCCTTATTGATGTCGATCCTGTGTCAAGGTTACTTATGAGGGGTCAGAGTTCAAGCCCTCTGCCGCCTGTGTGGGTAAACACTAACTACTGATATGAGGACTCAGCAGTCAGTCCCCTCCCTAAAACTGTTAACTATCCCTCATCAAAACCCTTTTCACACCCCTTTACCCTCCCTTTTTTGGCCCTCATCTAGTCTCATTAACTCGCCTCCACCCCTACCCTCCCTCTCCTCTGCAGCAGAGCAGTGATGCTATCTGTCCATCAGTCCATATTGGTCTCCAGAGAGAGCCGTAAGCGCTGGGAACCAGGTCTCCCAAACGGTTCTCTGGAGAAAGAGGACAGAGTGGGACAACAGGTTAGCTGATGAAGGGAATGACCCTTTAAAAATCAGCTAGATTCATGGAGGTTGGCATCACAGATAGCACCAGCCCCTGTTGTGTCCCAGCTTTCCCTAATTAAAATAAAAAACAACTGGACCTGCAGATAAGGATGGCATGAGTGTCATCAGTCACAGATATGGAGAGGAGAAAATGAAAGGGAACAAAAAGACAGAAGAGTAAACTGGACTGGAGGATGTTGAGGGCTGAGCAATAATTGGTATTTTAGTGTTTCCCAGTGAAATCAATTCTCTAGTGTGAAACAGGTCCTGAAGCACAACCTCTAGAATGAACACAGAATCTTTTACTTTTTGTTTTGCAGCCACTCCTCTTCTCACACTCTTAATTCCGTCAAACAAACACACACTTATTACATTGTTTTCTGTGCATCCATGGCTACAGTGCAAACAGGAACTATTTTAGGCAGCATGACATGACTGTTCACGGTGCGGATTCATCAAAATGTAAACAAGTTCAGGCTGAAAAAAACAGAGCGCAGGTGTATCAAATAGCACATTCACTGACTCCATAGCAACATTATGACACTGTTACACTGTTAGGGTCGTCACAAAGCGGTGACACTGACAGCAGCAATAATTCACAAGCAGTACTAGTCTTATGGGTTGGAAGCAAACTCCTCAGTTTAACACATTACTCTATTTGTCTCCCATGATGATAACATGAACCACATGCTCAGAGTTGATATTGAATTAGCCGGAATTAACTAAATTATAGTGAGTATAATTTTGACCCGAACTGAATCAACATTATCATTATTAGAAAATATATGGACCTATTAAAACCTTGGCTGAATATGTAATTAAGGGAGTGAAAAGCAAGCAAAACAAGTTAGGGTAATACCCTCTGACAAAAAAAAACAAACAAACAAAAAAAAGCAAAACCAATTTACTATTTTTACTAGTTATAGCTGACTCATTCATACTTGACATTTTATAAAGTCAGTATCATCCCTAAATATTTGTCGAACCCTACTATCCAAACATTACAACCGAATGAATAGCCTCTGACACAAAAGATGACATTTAATATCCACAATAACTTCAGCTTTCAATCCAGATGCATCAACTACTGGAAAAGGGTAAATATATGAATGTTTTCCAAAGGAAAGTTACAGAAGTTTTGTCTCATTTGCCAAGTCAGCCGAGAAAGGAAAAACTGCAAGCTGCAGATATGGGTTTGAGGAAACGTGGACTCTCCTCCCTGGAAATGTTCATCACTCCTTAACCCATTTAGCCTGTGTGTTAATGAGGTGAGAAGTTCTTGCTGATCTGACCCCAGACACATGGGTAAATAACACCTCCAGGAATTCTGGGGAATTAACAAAGCACATTTCAGTCTGAATCATTTATACTTAATTATACAGAGAGAAAGGATGAAAGCATCTGTCAGGGAGGGAATCCACCCATAATCAAGCTAAAAACAACTATTAAAAATGGAGACTGTTAAGTGATTTGACCTTTAGTGACTCTAGTACTGGGAGATGTAAAATAGTCCAGGCAGTTTTGGCATTAAATACACATTAAAGTTATTGAAGAAAAAAGATGAGACAGAAAGGGGGAGAGCAACAGATTAACTTTCCTTTCATGCTCTGATTTACAGCTGTGTGTCAGGTTAGTTGAAGGAATTTAATATGAAGTGATCTATGTGTCTTGGCAACTACGTGGTGTGACGAAAGGCTTGATATGAGCAGGTAGATTTCCATTCCTGCATCACACCAACTGACACCACACACCATAATAAATATCCAGTATACTGAAGTCAATTTTCATACTTAATTTTTGCACTTTCCTTATGCAAATGGAAATAATTGTGTGCCAGTGCTGTAACCACATTTTGAGAAAAGGAAATTAAGAAAGTCAGTAAGCAGAAGTGAAATCATCTCAGCCCAAAGGTAAAGTGAGGCTGTAAACAATGCTCAATGATTTTAACTAAACCTGAACAATAAACAATACATAAAATAATACATACAGAAACACATAAAGACTCAAAATTACCTTTTGTGCTGATGTCTGTATGTAATTCACATCCCCAGTATTCATGCATCCCATCCCATTACACACTTGCACAGGCATGCACATAGACAGATAGTATGGACAAACCTTGCTAGATGGCTTTATTCATGTATGCAATCCACCTAGGAGGCTGTTAATAAGGAGATTTATCTTCAAACATCTGACTTTGGTCTAAACACATATAACTATGTAACAATATCGATTGCTTTCTAATTTTATTCTGATGCAAAGTTGTTGGCGAAGCAAACAAGTCAACATTTGTTAGTCACAACAACCAGTTGGTCATTTCTGGAAAACAGAGGCCATTGTGTATCATATGCATGCATCATATGATCAGAAACTTTGGGTTTATTTTCTGTTTTGCAAGTAAAATCTATGTATGCAAAGTCATGCAAAAGCAAATACAGCAAGTAAAATATCTAAACATAGTGAAAATTGAGGGCATAAAGTGGCTAATATGCTAGTAATAACCTAATAGTTTTCATTTTGGTGTCAATGTGGCCAAGCTGCAATGTGCTCTGTGTTGTGACACCTGTTGATCACAGCCACAGTTTAAGTTTTCCCTGGCTGACCCCTGTCCGCCAGGTGGTATTAATGTTATGGCTCATGTGAGTGTAAGATATAGACTTCTGCAGCTTGTATCAAATTATGATTGTTGATCATTGTTGACATTTACAAACTTTAGCACCACTTCGTACACATTTTTTCCCACAGTATCTCTGCTGGTTTCACTTAGAAAAACAAACTCACCACCCTCTTTGCCACTTATACGACTCAAGCCTCAGTGTGTTTGCTCTTTTTAAGAGGTGCAAACTTAGATCTGTGTCAGTTTATCTGCAGCTGACAGCACTCCACGCCATCACACAGCCCCATGCAGCTGCAAGTGTGTGAATGCAACAATGGATCTCTGACCAAAAGATAGAAGCGAGGCTAACGTTAACTTAGCTCAGCTATCACACTGCAAAGCCCTTGAGCGTATGAGGGGGCCACAATGCATAGCTCACTCACACACTCATACACACACTCATACAAACAAACATAGAGATTAAATCTGGGCTGGCTACTGCTGGCCTCTCACTTTGATGAGCCAAGGAGCCAAGAGTCTGGGTGCTGGATTAAGATGGCTGAACTAGATTCACACACACACATGCACACACACACCATTTTTTCTCACTCTCTAGAGAGGTTAACTCTGATCCCCCATTCATTTACATCGAGTCCTTCTACAATGGTTTAAAAAATCCATCTCTGAGATTAACCAGCATAACAAACTCTTGGTCATCTGAGAGGAGACCTTTCTCTCTTCTCTCCATCACACAGAAGCACCAAGGCCTTCATTACACTAGGCCTGTTAATAAATTATATGTAGGGTCTAAAGGAATGATCCATATTATTAGAGCCAGGGGAGGCTAGTATGACTGGGTTGTGTTGTGTTACACTGTGGAAAGCTCTCTTGATTCTTGTTGTATTGTTTATGGAAGCTGACGCTCTAAGCCATTCAGTAAAAAGTGGTGAACAGTGAATTGATGCAGACTGATTCATGGTTCAAGCATCACTTTCCATCTGTGTCAATCTGTTCTAAATATATGTAGCGTTTGAGTGTTTTGGCTTAAATTTGGGTTAGGCAGATAAATCACCAGATCTCTGGTGGAATGCAATATAAAAGCATAGAAGCAAGGCAATATGATGCTAATAGTGTATTTCTTTGATAAAATGATGACGTAAAGTAAACAAAATATGAAAATCTCAGTTCTGTGGCACTAACGGAGCTTTATCAGATGGTGCCCTATTTGGCTGCTGTTTGTTTTGGCTGCATGAACAAAATAAACACAAAAAATAGCATTGACATTTTTGTGGGCTAAAAATTAGGTTTCTAAAAAACTAAACTGCAATCACATATACATTTTTGTGGGGAGTGCATTTATGTTTTCTAAAAACATAATAAGCTCATTATTAACATACAATGTGTTGCGTTAATTTCTGATGCCACCAAATCGATACTGTCTACATATGGGCGCCATGTTGTATGCATGATTATTTAGTTAAAAGCGAGTACATCCACATCCTAATCCTCAAATTTTTCTTTTGTGCTTTCTATCCTTCTTCCAGGTCCTCATCATGGGAGGAGGCTGTGTGTCTCAGGTTCTACTGGCTGGCAGCACCAGGAAGCTGTTGGCATTTTCCCTGATCATGTTCTGTCTGGTTGCTTGTTATTATCTTCTCTTTCCACTCACCCCAACCAGTCGAGGCAGATTGCTGTCCACCTGAGCCTGCATCTGCTGGAGGTTTCCTCCGTTAAACTGACTTTTTCCTTCCCTCTGTTGCCTTGTGCTTGCTCAAGGAGGATTATTGGGTTTCTCTTTGTATAACTGTGCAAGGTCTTGGCCTTAACATGTAAAGTGCCTATTGTAATTTGGCGCTATATAAATAAAACTGAACCCACAGCTTGGATTAAGCTATAAATGGAACATGGTACATTTTACACATTGCATCCACCTCAGCTGCCTCCTTGCGAGTCAGATTCCTTTAAGACAAAAACTACAAAAACTTAGTTGTGTTTGCAGTTTAGTTCCACAGGAACAAAATAATAATAAGGTTGCATTTTTGCTAACCGCTCTCTCAGTTCAGGAATTACAGTGATTGTAGGAGACCAGTCAATTCACTCAGAGGTAGCGCAATTGCCTTGAGTTGGGGGTCACAAGTTCAAAATATTGTATATTTTTCCAAAACTGTAAATAAAAAAAGGTGTGTGTATGTGTTTCCACGCACACAATCGTGCTTTTGCAGCATACACACTGCCTAAAAATTCTATTTGCACTAAGTTCTACAACTTGCTTGCTATTAGATAGCGTGTAGCTAGTAGCCCTGTAGATAGTAGTCCTGATTTATATATTATAAGTCCCATTTGTGCCAAAATATCTGGTATTTGGCACCAAATGTAAAATGCAAGGTGTGACCTGCATGGATTGGACTCCTGTAGCACAACTTGTTGACATCTCCTGCCCAGGTATACACCTTCACATTCTTCTGGCCATCAATGTTATGTAACATCATAACTAAGAAAACATCATTCATTCAGCCCACGCCACCTTCCACCACGCTCTAGTTCCCTTGATAGGTGCAATTGCAATGAAATAATGTTATTCAATTATCTGTCAGTGGTTTCAGTGTTGTGGCTGATCGGTGTTTGTGCCTTGTATAGAAAAATGAACGAAAAAAGTATGTAATATTTGAGATATTTATCATTACATGACATCTAAAAGACAATAGGATATCTGCAATCAAAGAATGTCTGGCATTTCTGCTTTCTACTGTAATTACACAACAAATTTTCTGTAAATCATCTAATGAATTAATGGGCATCACTTCAGATATATTTTAGTCCCTTTTCCTTATCACATCTTTTATTAAAATTTGATTTCTTCTACTGAATAGGACCAACACAAGCATTCAGATGTCTGTCATTAAGAGATTTAGAAAATAGAACAGTTGCATAAACAGCCAAACCAGTTAGTATACTTCGAGAGAGGAATGCCTGGGGTGTATTTGACAGCAATTGAGCAACAGCGTCTGGCGTTAAGGCCTGCAGGATTACCAAAGAGAAAGAGTGAAAGGCAACAAGAGCGCTTAAGTATCCACCTGATCCCTCGCTCACAAACGCACAGGGAGTAACATACACCAATCACTTAAACATCTACACCTGTAATTAGCCATTCTGGCATCAGCTGGTGACTGCTAAGAACCATGCATGTGAGTGTATGTGCAAATGCATGCTTACATGTATGTTTTAACTTTGGTTATTTAGTGAACATGTCAGAATACTGTGCATTAAACAAAGATAGTGTAATTGCATTATATTCCCCAATCTCATACCTAGAGCAAGAATACAAAAAGAAACACAGATTTGAAAAAATTTAGGTTCATAAGCAGTGTTGTATGTTTATTTTTTTGGCTATTTACCAGTAATTGCTTACTTAAATAGCAAGATCAGTAGGTTTGTTTATGATTTTACAGAATAATTTTACAGAATATTTGCTGGAAGGCATGTTTTTTTCTGTGGCAGCTAGCTGTGTAAACCTGCTTCCTTCTATGTGCTAAGCTAGTCTAAACATATCCTGAAGCAATCTCTCCACTGAGCACATCATGTATTAAAAGAATTGAATACTATGTTCAAACAGTGCTTCATTCCCTCTGATTAAAGTTGCTCGCTGGGTGCTTACATAGAGCAACTTGCCATGTTAGCATGTTGTTTCACTGGAGATGTCACGTTGATAACTTGGTAGCAAAGAAAGAAATTCCTCTCTTCAAGTATGCTAACTGGTTTGGGTGTTAATGCACCTGTTCTATTTCCTAAATCTCTTAATGACAGACATCTGAATGCTTCTGTTGGTGCAGTTGAAGAAATTAAACCTCAATAAGGTGTAGATCTGGCAAGACAGGCAAGACTGGGTTATAAGAGATTTATTATACTTGGTTGAGGGAGTCAGGAAGCAGGAACTGTAGTAATCTTCACATCCACAATACAATAACCACATACCACAGGTAAGGTCCAAAAACAGGGGCTAGATAGGTCCCAGGCAAGGTCTGAGTTCAGGCAGGGACAAGACAGGACAAGGCAAGGCTGAGAAGTCTTTTCAGGGTAGAAAGATTGACAATCTAGCAGAAATTAGAGCACTGCAAACCTGTTTATAAATGGGAGATACAGGTGGAACTGATGATGGTTAATTGAGTGAGAACCAGGAATGAGAGAGGAGCAGACAGAGAGAGCTAATCAAACCATGAATGGTTGTCTGTCTCCATCAGTGTGTTTACACTCACACAGGTAACCAAGTTACGGTCGCTTTTTCAAGTAAGCTGTTTTCTCAACTGTCATGTAAATGGGAAACCTGGTTTCCGTAATCAGGATGTGGATTAGAGAAACCCGTGACACTTACCACTATTTTTGTAGTGATTGAAAGCTGTTGCTGAGGTCGTCTCATACTCCCCCACCAGTGCGCTCAGACTGCATCTTGTGTATGCATTGCATTCATTTCTGACGTTTACAATAATACACAGAATTGATACTATCTATGTATGGGCGCCATGTTGTGTGGGTGACTACAGAGTTAACAGCAATTATATTGCCAGCCTAACCTTCAGTTCCTTTCTCTCCCAAGCGCATGAGTATGGAGGCTATTTCCTGGCTGGATGTTTTGTGTCTTGTACACTCCACCTGGGTGCCAACACTTTCTTAAACCGAATGGAGAACTTCCAGTAGGTGAGAATGTACGTGATATGGATAATCTCCTGTTGCGTGTGACAGAGGTAATTTCATCTGTGTTCACGTGAGAAAATGACAGACTTCCATCACAAATCATTCATTCACAAAGCAGACCTGTATGAAGTCCAGACATGTATATAATATATCCAATGACAATCTACAAAAATTACTACATTACAACCATGTGATTCAGCTCTATCTCTGTTTTACAAGGGTTTTTTAGTTCTCTGTTATGGTTCATCTAGCAGTCACACTATTACAAGAGAAGAGGGGGTGAAGGAAGAAGAGCGAAAGATGAGACATAAAAAGAGTCTGCCAAGTTCCTCGCACCTCCTTGTTGCCTCCAAGCACAGATTTACATGTGCGTTATTGTGTGAGCATTTAAAATGTTTATTGTCCTGCTCACAACCCATTCATTCTTTTCTAGAGCATTAGTCAGCAGATCGTTTTTATTAACGCAGCAGTCTGCCACCAACAGAGATGCAAAGCTAAACGAGACAGTTGAGATTGTCCCGAAAATGCCTTTAACACCCAGGTTAATGAAGAAAAGATTGACGAACAGCGGTGAGTCTCGTCTCTGTAATTGCTTGTGTTTACATGTATAATAATATGCAGTTAATGCTAAAATTTCAGGGCGTCAAATTATTAGTTTAAATATGCCATGTCATCATTTCAACCGCAAAAACTTTAGGCTTTCACTTGCTTAGCCCTAAAGGTGTAGACATGTTCTGACTGTTTGGTCCTAATGCTGATAAATACGGGGCACACCTCATAACTTGCTGTGGTTGTATACTAAAAGCTTAATGGTATTAACATAAGCCATCTACAATCAGATATGAGTCCGTATACTCAAATACTCTGTTGACATTTGGGGTTAGTAATACAATTTTTCAACTTTTCTTTGGTACTGTAATCAAACCAATCACTTGTTCCTTGTTCTTAAAGTCTTTCAGTTCTGTTTTTGAGTTTGTCTTCTTCATCTTCTTTGAAAACAGACATGGACAACAACACAAAGGTGAGATTCTTCATTCAGAGGAAGTGCTTTTCAACAGTATGTTTGAAGAATTATTAGAATTAGTGGCTGATTTGTTGATGAGGCACATTAGATACCTCTTTATGTAAAATTTGATTCATTAAGATGTTTTTTCTGAGTGGTTGCAACTGACCATGAATGCTAACCATCTTTTAAAATGTTAATTTCAGCTTTGATTAATGCACATAGTCACGTCTGTGGTTTCATCTTTCTATTGGCATTTTTTATTTTGTATGTAGTGATCAGGACATGTTTTTCTCATAAAGGAGAACAACCAACTTTTGAGCTTTTTTCTAAGATCACTTCTACTATGTCTGGCAGACATATTTGCATCTATATTAGTGCATTTACTGATGCATAAAGTAAGAGCATGTGCAGGGAACGCTATCATAAGTGCAGTCTGTGTCACAGTTACAGCCAGCATGCTAAAAAGAGACTGTTAACAGCAAAAAACTGTTAACTTGGGCTTTGTGGCTGAGAACAGAGAGAGAAAAGAGAGCAAGCGTCACGAAGGAGGGGGTGAAAACTAGTCATGACATACAGGACACTTTCGTAGTTGCCCTTGGTAAGTTTTGCAGAATCTAATCACCATCTTCTTCAGCGAAGATGATGCAGTCATGACATGATAATCTTATACAAGAACTGACAGACAGATAAAAGTAGTTTGGGGGAAAAATAGGTTGTATAAAATTAGAGGGCACAGACAGATTGTTGCTGTAATTTAACAACAATTTGTCAGAGGAAGCAGTTCCCTCTGGAGTGCTGCCAAGTCGGGGCATTTTACAGTGACAGGAGGACTATCATAACATCTTTATTGATTCTGATATATCCTGATTGTGAATGGATGAGTCAGACTTCACATATAGTTTGATACACACAAACACAAACTGCTCTTGTAAAAGTTGATCATACTAAAAACTATTTTGGGAGGATGGTTTCACTCAGGATGCCCTCTGTGTATTATGCCTATTTACAGCTGCATGCTGTTGGTGTGTGTTCTTTTGACACTCTTTGTCTTGACATTAACACGCTACATTATGTGAAATCTCATTTTCGAACCAAAATCTACCCAATTTGCAGCGATACTGATCAAGAATGCTCACACCCGAGAAGCTAAATATTTATTTATTTTATCAAACTATCTATCAAAACTATTGTGGATAACTTTTGGGTCAATGAACTTATTGTTTCAGCATTAGCATTAACACACACAGACACACACACACACACAATTATCACACAATTACCACAGACATGCCTCCTAACAAATATATGTATGTGGTTTATGCAGACTATGTTTGACGATGCTGCAGCCATTATTAAATACATTAAAATAAGTCCCATCATAAAGTGTTTGTCACAAATATGTTGAATTTGGTTCACTGATAGCTGTAAATGTTGATAGGCTGTTAACACTGTTGTATCTTTTAGTCACAATGACTGAGCTGTTAGAGTAAAAACTTCCTTTAAAAGTGCCCCCCTCTCTGACTTTAACACTTCTCACAGGTCTCTGCCACTGTACATAGTGTGCTACACCAAATGAAAGGTTTCACTTAGAAAACAACCTTCGCTAACCACAATCCAAAATTAGCCTGCAGCAACTATGAGCTGCAAGATATTTATAGAACCGTGAATGAAATCAGCAACAGTTTCCATAGTATGAACTACAATAAATACCTACCAATTGAAGATGCCCTTCTTCCATAATCGATTACTGGAACGCAGTTATATCAAAGAAGATGATTCAGACCAACGATCATTGCTACACCTAATTGCAAAAAGTAACGTACTATGTTCATATTATGTTTATTTACACACAAAGATTATTATATACAGTGATGACTAACAGTACATAACATCACATGCCAACTTGTTACCTTGGTAAGTTCAACTAATGTACAGTTTCAAGGAGAGAAAACCTTTCTCAGAAAAGCATCTGTCATATGTCTCCTACCAAGTGACTTGGTGTGGGACAAAAATAACAAAGTATAAAGTATATTTAAAGTATTAAAGAGTATTAAAGAGTTTAAACTCAGAAGATCAGAGGGCAACACTAAATCTTAAACTTGGAAATTCACATTCTGACTTTAATCTCAGAATTCTGATGTTAAAAAAGTCGGTTCCAATTTTTCTGAAAAGCCAGAATTCTGACAAGAAAGTTGGGATTATACTTACTTATACTATATAATTTTATAATTGGGATTGTATTTATCAGCACATCAGTTTATAAACTTCACTAATTTTGCAGGGGGTAAAAGTGGAGCTAATTTTAGCTACTTTATTGCTGCCGGATGGTTGATTCATAATAATACGTCATCATTTATGATTTGTTTTCAGAATTTACATTTGGAAAGTAACTAGCAACTGAAACTTCGAAACTATAAATGAATGTAGTGGAGTAAAATATTCCATTTGTGGAGAAATGTGAATAAAGTAAAACTATGTTAAAATTGTACAACTGTTGAGTAAATTTCTAAATATACTAGTACTTAGTTACTTTCCACCACTGTTGGAAAGTGTGATAACATTTGAAGTGTATGTGAGCCGTTCTATATATATTATGCTTAATTTGCAAATTATGAATTTACACATCTACAGTCATGTGTCTTGTATATGTGTCTGTTCTCAATGCTATTTTGTGTGTATGAGTGTATGTGTCTTTGCATGCCTGTGTAACAGAGCTCTGTTTGGGCCTGAGTGGTTCTGATCCATCCATGGCTGGTGTTCGCATCCAGGGCTTCTCGATTGCGCTTTGTGTGTGTATGTGTGTGTGTCCTGGCAGGAGGCTGGCAGCCGGTGTAGTCACGGCTGGCACTGGGCCACTACCACCCCCTCCCTACACTGTCTGAGAGCACAATGGGCGATCCAGTAAAACAATACAGGCCCAGGAACAAGGCCCTCTATAGAGCAAGTGACACACTATCCCTGAAAGAGAAACACTCCAGAACGCTGGGCGGCTGAAACAGAAATAGAAAGCTAATTTCTATCCCCTCCACCACTTTACTCTCTACCTGTTACTACTTTCAAAGCCAACAGTATTACTTTACTTCAAGGAGTAATTGTTATTTAGTTACACATCCAAATTGGTAATTTCATCCTATTGTTTCTCAGTTCGTCTCGTCAGTTCCCATTCAGTGGGTGAGGTCAGGAAACTCAACACAACTTTGAAAATAAAAAGGCCCTCAATAATCCATTACAATAAGTGGCAGGATGATGACTAAATCTGGAAATTCTGTAGTATTTTTGTTTCAGTCTGATGTTTGGAGTAACCACTGTGCTGTTATTTTGTTACCGCTCTTATTATTTATTCTATCATTGCTGTTGTATTAGTCATTTTCCAGTTGGTGGTGGATTCATCAAACAATTCTCATGCGATTTTAAGGCCACGGTGAGGTGACATTACAGGGAACTGTAGACTTACCAACTACTGTTAAGACGATGTGATGCCAAGAATGTCCTTTTAGGTTAGTTTATCTAATTCCAGGGTAATGTTGATCTCCTCCGTGTCTAAACAGGCTCCCTTGCCCCTTGCTGAAATCATGTGAGAACACGGCTGACTCAGACAATCTCCTGCCACGCGCTACATGTTTAAAAAGCACAATGTCCAGGCTTGACTCTCCTGACATTGTTCATTTGTGAAATCAGCTTTATTAACTATATTAGCTAGTCCTGTTTACATGAGATAGAACTACATATTTGTGCCATGTTACAGTAGGCTAGCGTAGCATGCTAGTTTGCATTATCAAGAGAATATAAGGACCCTGTCTTCACGTTCTGAAAATCCTGCAAAACTCTCGTTTGTAGTACTTGGTGAGGTTGTGAACATGTTTGGTTTACATTTATTCAAAGGTTCAAACTTTTCAACAGTGTCTACTCTCTGTCTGACAGCACCTTGAATAACGTGATTCATTTGAAGAAGGGGGTTCCCGTAGTTTACTATGAAATGCAGCAAACTTATGAGTAACACTGATCAGTAGCATTCTAGTTAGCATGTGTTGCTCAATAACGGCTTTGAGTTACTGAAGAAAGTAGTTCACACACAGGCACACAAACAGATTCCCACAATAGCAAGCATGCTTTGAGCTGTATATACAGTAAACATGAAGACCCCCCCCCCTCGCCCCAGAACACACTCATCCCCACACACTCTCTCAGACACACACACCCATGCTGACACACAAACCAAACTCTGACCTGGCCTTGCGGGTCTGACGAGTAAAGTAGAGCTGAGCAACCTGTTGATGCAAGTAGGGGAACATTCCACATGGTCCCACACACACACACACACACACACACAGAAAAGGGAGTGTGAGGAAGATAACATTGCACACAATGTAATTCCATCAAGATCTGCCACTACATCTGTGATTGTGAATCACAGAGTAGTTTATTCATTTACGAAGCTCAAAACATTTTCCTGTCAGTGCCCACTTGCTACCACCAGAGAAAACCAGCCTCCTCTTCTCATTGCTCTCTCTGTCACTTTACAGTGTTGTCACTAAGCAAAAATCACAAATGTCAGTCCTCCAAAGCAAGAACAGCCTTCAGACATGTACGTCTAATCAGTAATCTAACATGTCCCTTGTTTGCAGATGGAATCTCTCCTATATTTATCGAACTCAGCCATCTCCTCTTCCTTGTTCCTCCCCTCAGGCTACCAGGCGTATCAAAAATGAGTGGCACATCGGCACATTCATCACACCTATCACCATCACGATCATTCTGCCACACATCTAAACAACCAAACTCACACTCTGCCAGACGCACACCTCAGTTACATTACCACTTATTACATATTACACAACTGATAAGATCCCTGGTGCTGATAGCATCACCTTGCCCCAGAAAAGGTTGACAAAACGTGTTTGGGAAAAACTATCAAACCACGTGCTGGGAGTTTTAAAAACACGCCGACATGTAATGCTAGACTGTGGAAGTGAAGTGATCTAATAATTTTTGTATAGCTGTACAAAAGGCAGATGAAATAGGTAAAGGTTCATTTTTTCTAACTAGACCTTCAGACAAGTATCCTTTTAATATATCTATTATTCAATATTATACCAAAATTGATTAAACTGTATTTTGTACCAATTACATTTATAATCAGTTAGTATGGATCTACAAAGTGTCTTTTAGGGGTAAAGATTTGCTTTTTCTGCAAGGTTCTTTCTAGGTTAAACACTGTTGAACCTTTACGTTACACATTGGTGTTGTCAGGAATTGTCTGTTTTACTTGTTGCCGCACCCAGCCGTGATGTAGTTTGTTTGAGGAAAGAGCTTGTAATCACAATCTCTTTTTTTCCTGAACTCCGGAAATCATCTGGAGAATTAGGTCCAGATATTGTCCAGACTTGCTCTTTCACACATAGCACAAAACAGGACAACAGGTGACACAACAGGTGAGACATGTTCTCACCTACTGAAAATAATCGTACCCGTTTGATTTAGACGAGGGGTGGCACCTGCCCAGCATAAGTATGCAAAAGGTATGCTGTGAAAATTGTAGTGTTTTGTTTACAGTATGAGAAAGTAGTGCCACTGATATGTCAGAAACATCAACAACACACCCACTAGCTTTCTGCATATCCTCCAGCCAATTACCTGCTCTATTCACACATAGGCTCAATCAACCATTATACAGACTTTGTACTATAAAGCTGACAGGGTAGAGTGTGTTTAATGTCCGGCCATCAGCTCAGGACATCTCACGTACATCTTCTTGTCCAGCTAATGCCTAGATACGTTCAAAGTTGCATTACATGTGTGAAAACAGCTAAATTATTGGGTCTTTAGCTTAAAAGTTTTATGAGCATCACTTTAAGGTAAAAGTGGTGATGACAATGCATTAAAATGTAACACCACATCATTACCTATAAAGTTTCTCACACAAAGTCTCACACATTATTTATGACCTAACAGAACTTGTGCTTTTGACATAATGAGATTTTTAAAATGTCAGTTAAATTGAAAGTAACTGAGGCCGAATGATTCCAGTGTAAGACAGTGACTGTGACTGTGCTCTTCTATCATCGCAACCAAGGCCCCATTAAATAAAGTGGTAGTCTTCCATCCAGCTGACCTCCTGTCAGCATGACTCAAGAGCTGTGCGCTGTAATGCAGAAGCTCCAGCTAATTGCAATATATGTGTCTCACTTCTACAATAACACCTGACATGTTCTTGTGAGGGGAAAAGTGGCGAGGCGATGAGATGAAGACACCCCTGGGGGATGAAGAACTGCACAAACTTTTTACTTCCCTCCTCCCAACAGCTTGTGGAGAAAACTGTGAGGCAGAAAAAAAGGAGCAACATAAAAACACTTGATGAGGTTTGTTTGAGGGATCACCTAGGACAAAACTTGAACTGTTCCAGGAAAAGCTTCAGTCTCAGCCTCACTATTTTTCATGTCAAATCTTGCCTCATCTGTTAAGGAATGTGAGGAGTGTGTCAGATTTTCTAAGTAAAGCTCGGAAAGTAAAACTCAGTAGTTCAACATTTGATTGCCACTTCAAAGCCATATCATATCAAATCTGCATCAGGATACTGGATAAAACAAGATAACACACCTAATGGTATGTGAAAGTACACACAGGCACACTTGTGCTTTATCTTCAGATGCCAAAAACCTTTTTTTTTTGTGCACTTCCTTCATTTTACTTCTAACTATGAATCCAAGTGTGACTCACCTTTCACATATCCTACACACTTGTGATGCAAGTGGATTAGTATGTGTTTATATGCATGTATTCTGTAGCACGTGTTTGTGTATGAGGCTTTTAGGTTTCAAATGTAAATCTAGAATGTTAATGTTGCGAGTAGCCCTGCAGCGAAAGGCAACAAAAAAATCAGCCGACTTCGCCTGTTAATGAACAGTTGAGCATTCCTTCATGCAATAGCGAGTACTTGTCTCTCCAGCACGCATACGCACACTGACACACACCTGTCTGCAGCTTTTTCCAGGTGTTTCTGACTTTTTTTTTTGTAGCTTTACAAAAAAAGGTCATAATAGGTCACTGCTATTTTTTTCTTTTTCTCGATTAGATCAATGCAGTGGCTCTTAGATTTAATCATCTTTGCTCAGGTTGTGAAATGCATGGGCTATGTCCTACCACGGAGGTAATCTGAATCAGACTGGCGCACCTGCACCACAAGTCCCTCCCATTTACACCTGTTGTCACAGTGGCAGAAGGCAGGTAATAGTATGCATCGGCCGTGGCGATCAAGTTTTAACTACTGACTTGTGGTCTGGGCTGTGTGAACCTTGCCGTGACCCCTGGTGACCCCTTTACTGCAGTTCCTCCTTAGAGCCGGCTCCGGCATCGCTGTGAATACGGCTTTAAATGAAGCCTATTATCCAATTGCACAACCTCCCAAACTGAAGTCCCACTGGAGCTCCCCTTGGGGGCTGGCAGGGGCGTCCATTATGGGTCTTCAGCCAGGAGTTAGAGGGGGAAGGGGGCATCCATTACGGCTCTGGGGGATGTAATGTCCAGATGGCCAGGTGCTACAGAGCAACCTGTCCCACCCCACAACAATCCCAGCTTTCATCCCCAGGCCACCTCAATCCTCCACCAACCCAGACCTGGTGGTCACACTGGGCTGGTCAAGCAGAAAGAAGAAGAGGAAAAAGAGTGGGACTGGGAGGTGTTTCACTGATTTAATAATATATTTAAACCTCACGCTTGCAGATAATTAGTCTGATAATGAGTTCGTGGTAATGCACAGAAATGAAATGCCAGGAATCTATTGCAATGTCAACAGCACGTACAGAGATGTTCCTGGATCTCCCATCTGTCAACAAATGTATGTGAAGCATAACTGACAGATAGTTGTTTAAATATACGACTTGCTACACCGTCTTAAGCAGTTGCTTTGCTTCTCTATGAGACTGGAATTACCCGAAGACAAGGTAGAGAAAAAAAATCTATTTTCGATTCCCTGTTGCTCAAGAGCTTGGCAAGTATAAAGCATGATACTCTCTCATTCCAGCCCTTCACCACTCATGCAAACACATACATACATTCAGAAACTTACACACTCCCACCCACACGCATACAAATCCCACCCCAAAACACACAGGCCCATTGTGAAGCCACAAAACAGAAACAACAAGCCGCTCAAAAAACACCCAGGGGACTCGCAATTCACTGCTCAATCAATCCAACCGCTGTGCAGGCAAACGCACACGCTCACCCTCACAGACACTTAAGGCACATTTAAATGCAACAAATATGTTTTATGACAAATGAATGAAAAACATGCGCACACACAGAAAACACAGAGAGGCTCCCTACATTGCATTGCCCTCGAGGGACAGGCCAGCAAGTGCAGATATAGGATTACTAGAATTGACGCTTCAGTCTTTCCATTGTGAACATGAAAATCCAATGAGGGCCCTTTAAGTGGATGCACTCACACAGAGAACCTGTTCTAAGGGAGCTAATTAAATCTAAACAGGTGCTGACATTGATTTGAGAGGCCATTATCGTCCCCTTATGGTCATAGGAGCCTCATATGTTTTACAGCTGGTGCTTGCAAGGCAGGTCATAGCACCACAGGTTCACAGTTAAATGGTGAAACAGAAACTGTTGCTTGTACATACAGTATACAGATGTAGAAGTAAGGAAATCAGTCATTAAAAGACAGAAATTCATTCATGTATTTATATTCAAAGAAATATGCAAACAACAACCTAAAATAGGTTTACCACATGAGCTTTCTCTTAAAATCTCCAGAAATGTTCTCAGAGTATCATCTCCAGGTCACTGTGTCAACAATCCATCAAATTTTGCTGCAATCTGTCCCCCCAGAGAGAGGGGTTAGTGAGTAAACACACTCAAAGGGGTTATTAGGCCAGAAATGAGTAATGCTTTCACAGAAAGGCACACTTAAGCTACTGTCATTCACCTGAGGGAGGAGCAGGTGACGTGTTTTGGGAGCTTGTGGTTTCAAATTAAGACAAATTTGGACATAATATTTGCCATGTTGGTGCTCGTTAAATTAGTTTTAGTGTAGTGTTTTAATGTCAGTAAATCATTCTGGCATTTTCTTTGAGGTGACGAATCTGCTGAGAATGAGTCATTTAAGGCACAAATTAGGAAAACAGCATTATGAATAGGGGAATTATGTGGCAAGAAGCATTTCACTTTAGGGGAAGTCTTTTAAAAGCAAGCTGTTACAGGATTTGGATAATAGTCAACAATAATTTCCTCTATTTTTTAAATACCAACCTGGTTAAAACTCATTTTGAATATTGTAAACAATGATGCTCTGGTCACAGGTAATTTAAACTTTAGTTTCATGTTTCAGTCAGTGCAGGAAGGGGGAAACATGGGGGAGGGAATACAATCAGAGACTACAGGAAAGGTACAAGTGTCACCCAAAGTTTCAGTTGCCACTCCTGTAATTACCATAACATCTGACAGCATTCAGTTAAACTGTGACTGAGCAACGGTGGGTGTCTCAACCTGCTTTGCAAACCAGACAGGAGGAACAGTGAAATAGGACTTTTGTAAAAGTGATATGGAAGTACAGTGGTCTGCTGGAGTTTCACAGTGTAAACACCACTGTTGGAGTGTCTTGTGATATGAGTTAATAACCCATAAATATCCCTCCACATCCCCTTCTCACCCTTCACCAGGGTTATTTGCTTCAAGGCACTGACGTGCAGGTGAAGGAAAGTTCACATAGGTTTGTTTTCCCTGCCTGCATGAAGAAAGCACACATGTGACACAGGAAGTGCAGACATTTAAACCCTAGTGTATGAGAAGACATTTAATCATATGTAGAACATTAATCAGGTGATTTTTTTCTTCATTTGCATTAAAATTTTAATCATTTAAAATAGTTCTGGTGTGGTTTCTGTAATGAGCTTGCTATGTTCTTAGAGTAGTGAGCATGAGTGCTACAGAGCAAACAGTTCTTTGTATAGTTTTGTATAGTTTGCAAGATTTTTCACTGCAATTAGAAATATTAGATTTTAATTATTATACCACGCCACTGGAAACAGCATTAGCCAAGATGATAGCGTGTGCCATGTTTGACCGCAGCTTTTTGAGTTATTGGTCTGTGGCCATGAGGGTTGGAACTGGAGTTGGAACAAACTGTTTCTGGAATGAAGCGTTGCAGAAGCAACACAGTAGCTTAGTGACTTCTGCCTCTAATGCTAGCTGCTATAGATGGTCTGAAGGATGCTATTGCTAACCATCATTTGTTTAATTTTTTATTTTATTTATTAAGTTTATATATTTGGTACATGAAAAGCTGCGTGTTTTTTGTGTGTGTTTATGTGTTTCATTATACTTTCATTATTATATTAGTCTGCATATATGAGTGTTTGCTGTGTTGTTGTGATTGTAACACAGCTCACACGTGTGAAATTGTGCAACAGTTTAAACTCGGTAGTGGTTCTTATCTACAAAAGTCATTAAGTTGGCTTTAAGAGATTTCCATAAGGTTTCACTCAACTTTCACACCTAATTAATGGCCAAGTGTGATAAAAATCGCCAATAACAAACAACTCACCACCACGACAAGACAAAGCAATGAAAAGAAAATGCTTTTAAAAGCGTCTGGCTTGTCCGAGCTCTATTTATCCAACTTCTAATGGTATGTGGGAGTTTTTCTTTTTCTTTCTCATGGGCCAACAATTACAGGAATATTTTCATGTCGCTGGAATTTAAAACAATACCTCAGAGAGGAGAGGATTCACATAATGCAGAAATGCTGTTAATGTGAGGGAAAAGCCCTACTTTTTGGCAGAGCTGAAAACTCATGGAGTGATGGAGATGGATGTGATAAGGAAGGGAAAAAAATTGTTAAGATGTGATTTCTTATTACAGAGACTCCTACTTTTCCCTCCCTTTCTTTTTCCTCCCCTCTGGCTGATCTCGCTCTTGCATGTCCAGACTGGCTCGAGTCAGTCACAGGTAAAACTGGTCACCTGAGTCTTCCAATTCATCTTACCCCACCTCTATCTCCCCTTTTGCTCAGCTACCCTGAGGCAAACCTCCCCCTCCATCTGACACGAGGAAGAACAGCAGAAACCACTAGTGTGCTCTACAGCATTCTGCTGATGAAACATTACATAAAAATGCTCCTGCCGTTGAGCCAAAGTTTTGTATGGAGCAACTTTTTTCATTTGATTTACAGAAACATTGTTCCAAAATGAACCCATGTATGCATTTGACAATCCAAACTTTTGTTTGTCCCGCTGCTCTCATCGCTTGGCGACAATAGGCCAGCTCTCAAGGTTAAGCTGCAGATGTGTCAATGTGCTAAGACCGTGTGATCGGGCTTTTTAAGAAATTTGAAGAAACAGCCGAGTGAGTAGCAGAGAAAGAAAGAAAAGGGAAAGGATGAAAGAGGAAAAAGCTCATTTCTACTGACATGGACAGGCTGCTTAAAGGGGACAGCGAGCCAGAGCAGCAGAGAGTGACAGAGCTACAATGGAAACACAATGGAGACTCTCCTACCCCCAATGCCAGCCATCTCCCCTCACTAGGTTTTTATCCGACTATTGCCCCTGCCAGGCAACAACTTTGGCCAGGCTTGTTCAGCAGAGCCGCAATAAGACAACACTAATAAATGCCAACTTGGGGGAAAAACAACAAACAGCTTACACTTTCAAATTTTACACTGAACTAGTCAGGGCTAATTCCTCCTCCAATGTTTAAGGGAAAACATCAACCCTCACTAACCCCTTCTTTTTTTCTCTCAAACTACCCCATCCCAACCCCAACCTGTTTATCCACTGTCAACAATACAGGGCCTGCCGTTGGAGTGAGGCACCTGCTGCTTCCTGGTTCACGGCTGGTGACTAGGAGGTGTTCAGATAAACAAATTCTGTCTTGGTTCAGGTGTTGACAGTGACACATTCCCGCTTTTCACCTGCTCTCCTCTTACGCAACCCCATACTGCACTGCCGTTCTGCAATGCTTTTTTGACAGATTGGTTTCTCTTGCTGGGGTTTAGCATATTTCTGAGTGTATGCGTGTGCTTGTCTTTGTGTGTCTTTGCTTATTCTGCAGCTTAAAAATTGCTTTCGCAGGCACCATTAAGTGCAACGCTCCAGAACCTTCCCTAGAGCAAAAGCAAGATGAAATGTTTATCTGTCTATTACAGCATAAACCACACCCACCCTTATGTTATTATCATGTGTAAGGTCCCAGTGGAAGAATTTCCCTTTACTCAGTAAATCAGTAAACAACTGTAGCTCAGATGAATCATCAAAGACATTAAAACATCAAGGCCCCAGGTAATCCGCCAATGAAAATGACTAATAACGTGACTTTGTTAATCCAAAGGAAAGCTTGTCTGTTCAGTTTTCACTTTAACATTGAGGAGATACATTTGGGGCAGTAGATCGCCAAAGATGTCATGGTGGTTTCTTTGTGTGCCTACATTGTGTGACTGTCACTAGAGGTCAAGGTCTATTGGTAAAAATCTTATCTGCTCCTCTCGTTTAGACTGCACTTAAGTACGTTAGAGGCCACAGCGAACTGTGGCGTAACATGGGGCCTGAGCTGCTAACAAGACATACTTTAGGGTTAATAGTAAAAAAATAAAGCCTGGAGCAGCTTGGGTTGTATCAGGGTTAGTTGGCAACTCAACTAACCCCCTTGGTGACTTTGTTGTCAGTATACAAAGATCAGCCTCAGCATTAAATCCACCTGGTGGCTGTGTTGGACAGGGGTCAGCTGGGACAGGTTGTAATGCTGGGCACGACTGACAGGACACACGCATCACAACTTGCTGCATGGCTACAGACCAGTCACTGCACCCACACTGATATATTTACATTAAGTTTCTTTTTAGATGTTTACATAACTGTTATTACATTTCAACAACGTTGCCAGAAAGTAATGGACTTATAGGAAGCTTCTGCAAACTCCTTCATTTCAGTCACCGTAACCTCTCTCACACTGCCCCTTCTAGGTGGTTCCACCACTAATATGTTGCCTTGTTGTGCTGTATAAAAGGTACCATGCATGTTATACATTAAATATCACACTATTAATACTGGGTTGCTGGTACCTGTGAGAAACGCACACTGGAGCGTTTTTAAGGTGTTTGAAAGTGCATTGAAAATAGGCTTAAGAAGGGGCCACCTTTACACCAATAAGACAGTATTTCTAAGTTTCCTTTATTAAAGTCTTTGGACTGTGTGAGAACCCACGCAAACACAGTGGAGAACATACAAACTCCACACAGAAAGATCCTGGCCAACCCAGGACTCAAACTCAAGACCTTCTTGTTGTGCAGTGACAGCGCTAACAACTACATCACTGTGCCGCCTTACATATATACATATTGCATGTATTTTGTCCATAAAGTAGCACAGAAACACTGGCTTTTGCAGGATGTTAGTTTTCTTCTAACATTATTATAAACATTATAAACTGTGTGTGCAAATTCTTTTTCCTCTGTGCAATCATATAAGATCACATATTAACACGACTTGCTAAGCCTGCCAAAGCTTAGAGTAGTACAGACCAGTACTGACTGAAGTGTTTGTGGCTGCTTCAGGCAACAATACACACTGGGAGGGCAAACAATCTGTTCAATTATTTATCCATAAATTATTTTGTCAAGATCTTTTAATTTTGGCAGATGGGTCGTATATTTTGGAGTTATGTAGAGCCTGGAATAAAAACATAATTAATTAATGTCAAATAACATCATGACTATCACATTCATTTGCATGATAGAATGTTTTTCAAACATTTCTTGACATGTTGTCGGCCTGGTAGTTGTATCTCCCACACATAAAATTTATATTAGTTGCAGAGCTTGTGAAATCATGTTGTAGTGCAAGTATCAGCTGCTAAACATTAAACTGTAGCACTCCATGGTGATGTGATCACAGGCCATCCGTGACCACTCGCCAGAGCCGCTGCTGGTCTGTACGTGCTGTAGCGGTCAACCCAGGCCAGCATTACCTCAGGAAAGAGATTTTGCTATGAAAACACCAGCCGTCTCCGCTGGCTGCCTCCAGTACAAACACTCCCAGGGCTCCCAGAGGGAGGTGGGGTAGCTGTGGGAGCGAAGTGGGGCTAGGAGGTACTGGAGAACATTGGACGGGGCAGAGGTACTGTTTGGGTCAGGGATGGTAAAGCCGACTCCCTCTGGTTTGTTGCAGTGGGGAGCTATATGAAAAACCTGGTTGCTTATTGCAAACTGTAGAGGCTCAGATTGCATCAGAGTTGTGATATGCAACTGCAAGGTACAGAGCACAAAAGGTCTTTTTGGCTACTTTGGCGTTGACTCTGAGCATTACATCATTTGATGAATATTACCTCTGCAAGTAATAACTGGAAAACAAAACCGGTCATCAAAAATTAACTAAATTAATACAAATAATGTGCTCTGATTTGCACACAATGTAGCTATGTTGTGTTGTGTCCCATTTTTGTTTTTCTTTTTCATCCAGTTTTAGTGTGGTCTACCAAAATCACAAGAGCCACTTAACTTGGCTTTTCAGGCACATCTCAGTGCTTTCAGTGACAACTGAACAAATTGTTCAGTTGAGGCTGATCGCTTCAGGGTAACTTTACATTATTTGCCTCTCATACCTTTTTAAAATGCATAGGTACTGTGGAACATTCCAGTACAGCCACAGTTGCTGGTATTTGGCACATACTACATAAGCTTGTCTCCTTGTACACTTTAAACTTTGTGATGAAACTCATTGTTTTTTACTGGGTAGAACCATTTTTCATAAAAGATAATCACTTGAGTAGTGAAACAAGGAAGTGCAAATAAATCTTAATCTCCCCACATCTGACTGCGGTGACCATAATGGAGTTCCCTGTTTGCTGTAGGAAGTAAAGTGATTTTTCTCATCATGTCACTCACATACTTGGGGAGTACTTTGAGAACTTTTATGTTAAGCTTTTAATATGTGCTATTACAGCTTTAGCCAAATGAATACTGCAATAAAATGAACTGTATCCTGTCACAGCAAGTCAAATACACACATTTATTACATGTTTGTGGTCAGATTAAGCATGATAGCAAGGATTAAATTGGATTTGTTGAGCTGCAGGACAAGAGTTTTATTTGTTGTCTTCAAAGATTAGTTTTTTGGACAACATGGTGAAAATCAATGATGTTTATCAGCCAACTTGGAAAACACATATATTGGAAGTTCTAATATACATCACATTAAAACACAAATGACACCTCAGGTGCACCATGCTGAGATAAAACCATTTCCTCAACTAAATATACCCGTGTGTTGGCCAGTGCTTCTGTAAATCTGAACAAATCTAGAGTTCTCCAAACTCTTCTCCAAATCGCTGATTTATCATCAGTGACGCTTAAGCTCTATGAAATCCATCAGCCACAGATGATGACTGAGCAGAGAGATAGCAATTGTCCAATCAGAACAGAGACATCCACTTGAATTAAGTCTCTAATCAGATATAAGGTAGATCGTGGGGAGGAGGTTGCACTTCCATCATAATTTCTCCCACTTCCTGGGGTGCTGCGCATAGCCTTCCCAGAACCCAGTGTGCTTGCCAGCTATTGGCTGCAGCAGGTTTATTTATCTAATAAGGCTTGTCTGATTGGCCCGTGGGAGACAATGGCATGTGTAAACAGCCCTGGGGCTCTGGACAGCCAACCGACACAGCAGTCCCTTTGTTAGTTAGGTATATACTTTAACTGTTGGCAGTCGACACTTGCATGATCACACACGTACTCACTGGTTGCAGTACTTACTTACATTTGGGTTTTAAGGCCAACTGTGAAACTGGAATTGTGGGTTTCCAATAACCTGTCACCAATGTGAGCTGTATTATAAGTTTATTCACTCCTGTGCAATATTTGGGATTTATACATACAACTTTTTTTACATAAAGTACTTAGCACTGTGTGAAAAAATCAGCCCTGTCTCCTAAAATTCATATTTCTGTACTGAACTGAACAAAGTTTTTGTGGGGAAACATAATTGTAACCTGATTACATTTTATATTAACATAACTACTTTACAATTCATGTATATGACACAAACACATTAATACTCAAGATATCAATTAAATGCTTACAGGCAACATGTTGTTGCCAAAATATCAGATCTACAACAACCCGTTTGCTTTTCCACAATAATCACTTATCTTGCAGTAAAACATCTAGAACATTTTTTGTGGTTGGATACAGGCACTCACAGCACTGGGTTAAGGTGAGGGAAAGATTGTGGACTGGCTTAACAGAGACAAACCCAACAATCACATCACACACAACAGTTTTACTAACAATAAAACTTAACCCCAGTCTTTCCCTAACCCCTCTTTCTCTTCTTGTTACTTGTAATTGTAGCGATTATATTTACAACAAAAATGTAAACTGCAGTTGCAGTTTAGTTGCATAGGAACATAATTTTCAGGAGACATGTAGCAACATTACTACATAAAACACACCAGTAGAAACAAAAAATATGTGTTGAGGATGAATTAGAATTATAATGACTATAATGGTTATTCTCAAACTTTTCATCATGCACTATGTATCCATATCAATACTTGGGTTTACGACCAAATACCTGCCAAACTAAATTATATTTATTAGTCCACATCAGACTCAGCGGTATTTTGTGTTTTGTGCTAATTAGCAAGCTTTATTATCATGATAACAAGCTAAACTAAGATAGAATGTGGTAAATATTATAACTGCTCAAGATCTGCATATTAGCATGCCAGTGTTAGCATTTAGCTCAAAGCACAATTCTGTTTCAGTACACCACCCCTAGCCACCTGCAGTGTGTGTGTGTGTGTGTGTGTGTGCCTCCATTTAATACACCTGCTCATATATTTGAATTGCATAATTATACATTTTACTTACCTACTGTAATCTGAATCTCTGTGAAGCTCAAATCTAACTTTACACCACATGAAAGAATACTAAAAATAATACTAATTCTGAATAATTCTCATGCAAAAAAATACTAGATTTTTCTATTTCTTTGATGTATCAAACATAAGTTGTCCATCATTTAGTTCCAGCTGTGGAGGCTGTGATGTGCTGACAACTGGATAAGAAGCTGGATATACAACACATCTTATGCTAATATGCTAATGTAATGCAGATGTAAGAAATAATGTCAAGAGATCTGGTGTGCAGTGAGGTGTAACATTCTGCATCTTAAAGTGCGATATTTCATGCCAAAAAATGATATGATTGCAGATGCGCTTTTTTGACATGGATGGCAAGTTAATGCCTCAGTCGAAGCATCACCGCGATATTGAGGAAAAAAAAGTGTATTTTTGTGTATGTAATCATAGAAGAAATTGGAAAGGAAAACTCTGAAATTAGAATAGATTAATAGTACACCCCAGAACGTATGTGCAGATAAAAAGCTGCAATATCTGTCCCCAGTTTATTAAAAGGTGATTAACACATGACTTGGCCCAGGTATAAACAGAATGGTATTCAACGCGCACTCTTCAAATACACCTTTACAGATGGTGCCAAGATCGTGTCATCAAACACAGCTTAGCTAATGCATGTCCCTTGGCAATGCAGCCAAATCAACAGAACACAAACACCTGTCTGCTCTACTTTTCTGTGAATTTGTGATGTGGCTAAGAGGTGCCAGTCAGCTATCAGTTAGTTGTTGTACGGCTCAGATGATTTGTCTGAGTGTTCGTTTGCTGTGAAGTGAAGTGAAAGCTCCATATGGCACTGGGTAAATCCAATGACAGTTTGTGGATGCAGGCCCATGCAAATGTGAGTTTCTGACAAGGTGAGGTTCCGTTTGGCCTAAGGGCTGGGAGAGACAATTGTCCAATACACAGTGCCAACCATGGGACAGACAGGAGAACATGCACTGAGAGCCATGTGGAACAGCAGAATATGTGGAAAGACACTCTGGACATGCTACAGGGGGTGATCTCACGTAGATTTTAAAGTTGTGTTACTTCTGCTTAAGTGCACTTACAGAAAATAACACTGTATGAGTAGGAAAGCATATCCTGTCGTGTGATGGCGACAATATATTTCACTCACGCATCCCTCTAAAATATTCCCTGCTGTACTGCTGCTTAGCCCCAGTTTTTCCACGCTCAATTTTTCCCTCAAACACATCACCTCATACTGGCCCTCTCAGGTCATCATTCATTCCCTCCGACATCGTCTGTCACATGCTGACATGTGTGCCTAAAGCTGCTCTCTAAATGAACCAGTGAACTTTATGCCACCTGAAGTATTCCCAGTGCCTCATAAGTGCAATTCTTGAATCCAAAACAGGTGAAAAACACTTTGTTTTTTACTGTGATGGCGACCAAATGTGGAATAACACTGTGTTTTTCACAGCTAAATTCAGATCAGACAGTTTAATCAGAGCCATGAGAGAAAGTCTGTTGTTCACATAAATACCCCAAGCATTTAAAATAATCTGTTGACAAATTTCAACATAGCAGCTATAGGCTGTGTGTGTGTGTGTGTGAGAGGGAGAGAGAGAGAGTGAGAGAGAGAGAGAGAAGGTGTGAGAGTCAGCATGTGTGTGGGATGAGGGCTTAGGCACGTTGTCTTCTAGGCCGTCCAAGAAGCCCCAGGGCACCTCAGTAAAAGAGATAATTATCTTTTATCTGCTATGTTGTGACGGGAGATTATGGTTCAAATTTACAATTGTTAAGGAGACAATGCAACACGAGGCTCTTTTGAAAGTGGCGAGGGGTCTCGAACAAGTGAGAGAACTCCCACAATGCCGTGGCAGCTCATCCCCTTATGTTTCAGGCTATAGGTCTTTGGAAACAATTGCAAAAATAGGAACAACAGTAACCTTTTACTTACAAAAAGGACAATGCAAAGCCAAAACTGTTTAGAGGACACGGTGTTGTGTATCTTGTATGGGTATCTGTGATATGATAAAAGATACAACAGAATATCATAAGTAAGGTCATGGAGGTCTAAAATACCCTTACACTTCCTTTAAATTTAGCCTTGGATGATGAGGGATTGTCTGTTGTAATAAAAAGTGAATATATAACATCTTTATCACAATTCAGACCATTTTCTATCTTTTATCTAATGTGTCACAATGATATATTGATTATATAAGAACACATAACCAACTGTTTCATTTAGATTTTGATGGCACTGAATTAGGTATTAAACATTTACTAGTTTGACAATATGAGAAGCAACATAGTTAGTTACTTGTAGTTGACATCTGTCCAGTACGAAGCTACAGCAAGTGCCAAATTAGCTTAGCATAGCATAAAGGTGGGAAAACAGCTAGCTGGCTTTGTCTCAGCTAACTGTCTATTGAGGAGGCTGCCACCCCAAATGGAATGCACCCAACATGGGGCTCGAACCCATGACCCTTTATCTTAAGAGTCTCAAGCTTTATCAACTGAACTAGCTGTTGCATTCACAAGATTTAAGGATTCAGCTCTTTATGAGCAGGGACGCTGCTTGCACATTGAGCTTTCCATGTCCTCACATCCCCAAGAGTCTGGACTCTGAGTTTGAACTTGTCGATTCATGTTTCGTGTGCATTGTAAAATCGGTACAAAACCTTATAGTAGTAGTTACAGTTTTGCAGAAGGTTTTTGCAGTGGGCTATTTCTTGGCTGAATGCAGTAAGTTATGGAGTAAATAAATCTGATATTTTTTGTTAATTAGCAAAGTAAATGGTTTTCCTTCATTTCCCGTTATGCTAAGCTACGCTAACCACCTCCAGCTCCAGTGGTATCAGTCTTCTCATCTAACTTCCAGAAACAATGCAAATAATTTACTCTTCAAAATGTCAAACCATTAACATGTCACACAAACAGGGCCAATATTCGGGTTCAAATCACTGGTTAAGTGAAAAATGGGTGACTAAAATGTAGACTATTGTTGTAATGTAAGGTTTGTAAGGTTTTATTTTAAGTAATGGTAGTAGTAGTGTGTTAGAGAGGTTGGGACACACAAATGTATAAGTAATTTCATTCATGTATTTATTGGCTTAAGTTACAGCTGCTGTGTCCTCACAGAACTGACATAGATAGAACTAGAGACATGCTTGAATAAAATGTAGGTATTGGTTTACATTGTGGGACAGTAGAGGAATCATTAACCCACAACACACACCAAGTTTACCCACATGTGACCACACTGACACAGATCAGTCCAACCTTCAAACCAAATTACTAATACTAATAATAATGTCTTTCTATGCCAAAGGAAACTGTAACACACTTAAACAAAGAGATGAAATGTTTGACAGAAACCATTCTTAGGGTAAAAACAAATAACATATCCTGTGCAAACAAGTTTCTACTTCCTGTGGTGTGACGGTCATAATTTTTAGCACAGCGGGGAATTAGAGTCATGTGTTTTTTTCCCTCTCTACCTTTTTTACTTACTAAATATTTATAAATGGAAATATACCCTTGTTATAAAATAAGCCATTATTGTTATTATTTAACCAAATGTATATGTTGTAAAATTGATAATATTGCGGGACCTTTTTGAACAATTCAAGTTTTTAATATAATTTTTATTTAAAAAATTGTGTTTTGGTGTTCAAAGCCAAATTCCTCAAATATGTTGACCCTAAATTTGACCTGACCTTTGCTAACGGTGACAGCACCCGCGCCTGGATGAAGATGGACTATTCCTGAGAGCCGATTACACCCACAAATCTGTCACCATCCTCACCTGAAAGACGAGAGGCAGACACAGGAAGAGCGAGAGACAGACGGAGAGAGACAGAAATGAGTGGCTTGTGTCGACGGTGACTATGATGATGGAAGAAAGAGGAGAAGAGATCACAGAGAGTTCGTCGCCCAGTGTTCATCCTCACCTGAGCCAGTCGCTGCACGTCCAGTCACCCTTGGCAGACGTCCACAACCAAGCACCAGAGGGAAAAAGGTCAGCCAGAGGCCATGGGGTCCCATCATGGGGCAAAGCTCCTCTCAATCCCTCTATACACACACTCACATATACACACACTATTCCCATCCTCATTCCACATGCCCCCTTGACCTCACTATTAAAACACAGGAGCAAATCTCCTGATTGGTCACAGCAGCTCAGAAACAAATGATGCCAAATACCTGACTTCTGTATGGCCTTTTCTGCAGGGCTGCATAGGAGGGCTGCAACCGCTGGATTTGACGTTGCACTTGTCCAAATATATTCCAGTATTGGAAATGTGGATTGCAACAGTCCACATGAGTTTGGAGTAGGGAGATTTGTTTAAGTTGTTTGTAGAGTAGTTTACAGGCATTCAAACATTAGCTACCAGAATAGTGTGGTTTCATTATGGTGGACGGACTTGAATGATGAAAAGCTGTGAAAAAATAAGCCGCAACACCTAGTTGACTTGTATCTTTACCAAACTATGAAAATTATGTGACAAGATAATGTTTACTTCTGTGTCCTGTAACAGTTGTTACAGTGCTGTTTGTGTTTTTTACCTGATTGTGTCAGAGGAACTGTGAGAAAATGTCCACAGATCAAAAAAATCCACAGGATCTACACAGGCATTAGGAGGCTTCATTTTTTATTGCATGTTGAATTGAATTTAGTTTTTGTTTTCTGTATTTCTTTTTGTTGTTGTTGTTTTTGTGAATATTTAGATTAGTGTGCATGACATAAAAATCTAATTAAATCAATGTGCTTTACATTTTACTTTGCATTAGTTACCTTTTGTTTTACTGCTTATTCTTCTGCTGTATTTTTTATTACGTACATAAAGTCTGATTAAAACTTAAAACTCTTCACCTAAAAAGTCGTGCACTTGCCTGCATGCATAAAAAAATTTAAAATGAAAATGAGGCAAAAGGTTAAAGCTGACATTGACTTTAGGGCTTGTTGTGAGGTAGCAGCAGCTTTTCTGCAGAGGGATACCAATAGTTGTGAGTGATGGGACGTTTGATTTAGATGTCAAAGGTTGCATCCCAAAAATTTAACTGCAGTAAAGGACTTTAACTGAATAGCTATATATATAATTTAAAACATCTTTTAGTTTGTATAATTGAAAATGAACATTTGTGTCAAATAATGAACTAATAATCAGGTTCAAGCTTGTTTTCTGAGATCATACCATGTTTTCACTGGCCACCTTCCACTCTTTAAAACCCATGTGGGATGTGGGTGTCCAACAAAGCCTTTTAGCCCTGCACGACATACTGTCACAATAATGCCAGATGTAAGTCTAAAAGATTATTTCATTCTCTCTTAGATATGTTGGTGAAACCTAAAAGTTTTTTTTTTTATTTGCACGTTGCTCAGTGCAAATTTATGTATCACTAGGCCCCCTCAGCCTACCGTGCCTGTGTGGGCTGGTCTGTCTGACCCTGCCACATGATTTGTTCCTCCCTTGCCACTGTTTATTTCTGCTCTTCCTGTTTGCGCTAAGTTGACTACAAGACATGTTTCTGTGAATGCTTGTACCAAAAAAAAATTTAATTAACAACTAGTGGAGGGGGTTGCTGGTTGCGGTTATGATGGGTGTGTGCAATATGTCAAAGATCACAAAGCACAGGAAGAGACTGAAAATACATCTCTTGACCCCAGCGATAACATTTCAACAGAGATTAAACTAGTTTATTATTTTCAAAGAGGAAAAAAATTACGAAACAAAAAAAGCAGTCATATTTTACACTAGTGATTATTATTAAATTTTTACAACCATTCAGTCTGCATAACATAAAGAAATAATTCTACATCTTTGTTTCTTTCGTATTTTTGGTACTCTGATTTATACATACAAATAACAAATACAGGAACTTTTTTCACAATGCATATAATCTGTGGGCAGGAAGAAAGTCTT
>OMLM01002928.1:85558-98158 GCA_900302695.1 Helostoma temminkii | reverse complement strand
CTGCTTCGAATTTAATATTAATTAGTTGAATCTCACATTGACACTGCTATTCCAAGGCCAAAATGGGCTAAATTGCCTTTTACAATGATATTTTACACCTAAACAAATAATGTTTATTGTGTTAATGAGGTTTGGTGGTTTGATTGTGCTTCAGTGTGAAAGCCAAACTCACAACTTCTCCAAAAAAATAAGCAGTTAGTGACTGAGCTACTCTGAAACAAATGATCACTCATTATTTAATTTAAGATGGGTTAATTCGTTAATATAAGTAATGTGGTTTGTTCATTTAGGAGCATGATGCCTCATTCATTTCTGTTACCTCACTACAATCATTTCACAGGCATTATTTGTTAGTTGTAATTCTGGTATAGCAACCACATTAAACATTTGTAATTCAGAAATTGGTTTATTTTTAGAATTTGTGTGAACTTAGTCTAAAATAAGATCTTTTTTTGTATTTTTAAGTTTTGTTATGCATTTTAAGAAACAAAAAGAAACATATAAGTCACAGTACAAACATTGTGAGTTTTTTTAATTTATAAAACTGTTGTATATGAAGTGATGCACAACACACCTACATATATCCATCTGAAACATCACATACATGAAGAAGGAAGAGCTGGAACAAGATGATACAGTGTTTATGATGCTGTTAGGAGGATTGTAACTACATGAGAGTTCATTAAAAGTTAATTAAAACGCAAAAACTGGATGTTAAAGAGGTTTTCACATGGTAAAACTGACACACGTTGGTTTACACATTACATTTTTTCCCTTCACCGTATTTTCTGCCAGCCTCCTCAGAGAAACAGGCGACAGCATCATCAGCATCCAGTGACAACGTCCATGAGAAGATGAACTGGCCTTTCTGATCAAAGAACCCGTTTATGAAGCTCAGGGCGGATATGTTGCCTTTATACTGGGGGCACACACAATCTTCTTCTTCATCCCCTTACAGTGACAAATGCCTTCGCTTTCAATCAGAGTGCACAAACCTGCCATCTATTTTTTTCCGGCATTTTAAATCAACTGTCTGCTTCACCTGCATCTGGATTCCTGCACACTTCTCCCCGGGGTGCTGCTTACATATAACCAGGTTTACAGTGTCAGCGTGCCGGCAGGGTGTTAATGCACTGCTTGTTAGTTTTAATTAAGTAGCCTATAGCGTAGTGATCAGTGAGATCAAGGGCAGTTATTTAAATAAGAAGCACAGCAGGGCTTCAGTAAACTGCAGGCAAAAGTGTTGGCTCCCGTTCTGCTCCTTTTCTCCCCTCACCTGGTCTCATTAATTCCAAACATCTTTTGCCTTTCAGTTGACATGACACCACACCACTGTCAGAACATAGCCCACTCTTCAGTCAGTCCTGGCATCAGCGGACTCGTAATTTTATTTTCACAACCGACCAACTTTCTTTCTCAGCAGAGAGCCACAGGCATCTGCAGAGTTTATTTGGTCTGTGTCTACACGATAAAGAGGAAAGTTTGGTGGAGGACAATAATCTGGTAGAGGAGACTGATCAGGAGGAATAATGATAATAAGGCTAATAAGGTATCTCTCTCCAGCACATTGTTGAGGAGTTTGCATGTCGCCTATGAGGTTGCTTAAATTAAGCCACATCCAGCAGGTTTTTTTTTTTATATACTGAATATGCAAACATATTTGACAACGAATGCTGTAATTGCAAATTATGCTTTAGGCCTGTGTTTTTAAAAAAAAAGCTTTCAGAATATTCAAACTGCCCTCCTTTCACATCACATCCCTAAAAGCCTTTGAAAAGCTGATGTTTAAAAAGAATTGATAAAGGAGGGAGAAGATCTGCAGGCAGAGGAGATAGAGAAGAGTTGCTTTCAGGCCAAATAGAGTCTGACGCAGTCAACGCATCTGATGAAAGGTTGGGATACTGTTTGAGGAGTAAGCAGAATAAAACTATAAGTTACAGATTGTTTCAAATTAACTTTGAACAGCGTTTTTGTGATTTTGCTTTTATACATCAGCAAAATTTGAAATAAAGCAATCAAGATGTGATTGAAGTGTAGACTTTCAGCTTTACCTTTAATACTATGTTGTTTCACAACAATATGATATTAACCATTTAGGCAATTTTAAATACCTCCATTTTCAGTGAATCAAAATTATTTGGGCAAAGTCACTTAAATATAACAATATTATTTAATATTTGGATAAAGATCCTTTGCAGTTAGTGATTGCCTGAAGTCTGGAGTCCATGGATGTTGCCAAATACCTTCACTGCAGCCACCTTCAGTTGCTGCTTCTCCTTCAGTTTTGTCTTCAGTAACTGAAAAGCTGCTTTAGTGGCCATTGAAGAATATTCTATTTCTTTGTCTTGAAAAAGTCATGAGTTGTTTTCTTAGTATGTTTAGGGTCATCCTCCATCAGCACTGTAAAGCAATGTCCTGTCAGTTTTGTAGCATCTGGCTGAATGTGAGCAGAGAGTACGGTCCTATACACCTCAGAATTCATCTTCAGCTACTTCTGTCAGCCGTCACATCATCAACACCAGCCATACATGTGGATGCTATAACAATGCTTCCATCATGCTTTGGATCATAAGGTGTTCCTTTCTTTTTACCCGTTAGTTCCTGTAGTGTAGTAGTTATTACATTCACCTAACACGTGAAAGGTCCCGTGTTTAAAACTGGGAAAAAACACACTTTTCATTCATTAAATGGGGCCAGCATGGAGCAGTCGGGAGGGAAGTCACTTACAAACCCAAAAGTTGGTGGTTCAATTCCCGGTATCCCCAATTCCTGGCCACGTGACGAAGTGTCCCTTGACAATACAATGCACCCCATATCCTTGGTGCCTCAAAGGGGCAGCCTGTTCACAAAAATTCCCCAAGGGGTTAATAAATTGTCAATTATTATGATTATTTTTCACCAAGGAAAGGACTCCGCAATCATCCACATCAGCTGACTTCCAGGCTCAACAGGGCTTTCTTTCTTTCTTTCTTTCTTTCTTTCTTTCTTTCTTTCTTTCTTTCTTTCTTTTTTTTTAAGACTGTACCAAATTATTTCTATCTCTCTTATAGATTCATTTTGTTTTTACAGCCTAACGGTGACCTCCCTTATTTGCATTTTGACCCTGAAAATGGAGGTACTGTCCATAAAATTGCTGTAACTGGTAAATGGTAAATGCCATATTTTTGTGAAACCTCTTAAAATAAAGCTGAAAGTCTACACTTCAATTCACTTCACTTGTGTAAAGACAAAATCATAAAAACTCATCCAAGCACTTCTGAACCTAGCTTTATGCTCCTGATGCTATTTTTTCACTTTATTAGGTACAAAGGTGTCGTGCATATTGTTGTCATCAAAAACAGAGAAGACATCTGCAAGTTGGAATACGTTTATGTAAACGTGATTAAATCTATTGATCAAATTGACACTAAAATGTTTTACAAAGAAGGTAGTACTGCACATTCAACTGTTTGATACACGCAGGTGACGATACACTTTTTGATAATTACTTTCTTTATGATTATTAATAATTTCTGTCAAATAGTAGCAGATTTAACAAGTCAAAACATGTCACTTTATAGTGTGTTAAATACTTTACCCTCCCTTCTTCAGATCCACAGTTGACGTGTAAACCCCACTAATGCTGAAATACACTTGCTAAACAAAAGGACTAATAGAAGCCATTCTGTTGCCAAATGAAACACATTAAGACACAAACTGGGCAGGACCCACAGTGATTACAGATAACCCGATAAATAATTCTAAAAGCAATTATTAAAATGCCAATTACAACTCAGATATATTTCCCTCCAAACTGTGTTCAGACTTCACCAATAAATCAAGATAGACATTTAGTTCCCTCTAGATGTATTTAGTCTAATAGTTTGACTTTCCGTTATAAACTGTGCAGGGTCGGGATCAACCAAAGCAGGTCGCTGCTCATTAGACACTATCATCTTATCTGTTTCTCTTCCTTCAAAAACATATCCATCACAAACTATTATCCATGAAAACAGAAGATGTTGTTGTTAGATCTCCCTGACCTCAAAGTATTTCTTCCAACGAAAACAACAGGTGGAAGATGAAAAGTGTGAGGCTGTTTTTGTGACTGACGTGTACAAGAACGACCCGACTGAAGTGTTACCTTTTAACCTCATCAGTGAGGCGCTGCGGCTTTCCTGATTACAACCTGGATTATTTCCTTTAATTAGTTTTTTATGAAAAAGAGAGGCACATTTGAGCCTTGCTCTCACCAAAAGGGGACAAATTGCAATATGTCAAAGAACGTCTGCTGTAACTGTGTAGTTCCATACATATCAAACATATACATCAGCAGACAAATGTGCAGTACAGGCTTAACTGATTTGGCCTGTGTCCTTGCAATACTAATAATGTCAAGATGAGAGCAAAATACTCTACTACAATCAGTGCTGGACTCATGTGGAAAACATTCCTTATCAATTCTCCAACATGCAGCACCAAACCGCTACCGTGTGTCTGCTTGTGCTAGTGTCATGTTTTGAGGAAATAGAAAAATAAAAGGTTGCAATTTTCCTTTAATTGGTCTTATCATAGAGCAGAAATCTCAGACTGTTCTGGCCCGGTCATTAAGTCTGATCAGCATTTAGGGATATTAGAGCCAAATGTTTAAAGGGTTATGAGAGAACAGTGATGTCATATGTTGCTGTATTTAGTGAATGAAGGATTGGGCGATTTAGATTCATCAGAACAGCCTGAGCAACAATAAGGCAACAATTCTGCCTGGGGTCTTCTTGTATTCTGGAACGTCAACAAATCTACTGAAAACTAGAGGAGCATGGATGAAAAAGGAGAAGGAGAGAGTGAATAGCTACAAGCCCCACAGGCATCTGCCACTCATCCGCCACTCAACCGATGCAGATCCAGTATGATTTTTAACTCCTTAAAACTTGATTGTATTATCTGAGGCGTGATAAAAATAAGTCACTGTTTCAGCCGAGAGCAACAAAATGTCAGTCAGAAGCCGGAGTGAAGATTTGCTGAAAGGGTTTCTGTGCTTCTGGCGCTGACAAGCAGATACAGAGCAGATTATGCTTTATTAGCTGTTCATGGAGACTTAATTGTGAGATCAAAGTTAACAGTGTTCCACTGGTGCGAGGCAGAGCAGATTTTATTAGGCTGAGAAATACCAGAGCAATAATAAAGTCATCTGCACAAAGCAAGTTTAAAACTCAGGGTATCTTAATCATATTTTTGTTGTTGCTGAAACAAGAAATTCAGACATAAATAGCTAAATATTTAAAAAATGTTTAAAATCTATATTAATCTATATCAATCTGTATGTAATTGCATAATCAGGGAAGAGTTAAATTTGAATATTGGACTAAAACAAAAAAACCCCAGTGTGTGTGAATATTGTGAATAGGGCAAGAACACTATTAGGGTAATTGATGTTATCACTATATATTCAGTACACTCTACTGCTATACTATAGCTCATACAGCTTTTCTGGGTGAATGAGGAAGGGATTCGAGGAAATAAACAATAATGTATTACTCACAGATCTGGAGATGAGATGCACTGAGAAACTAAACGTCAGCTTACAGGAAATCTAAGGTTGTCATCCGGTTACACATTTACTGTATAAGTTTAGTTTTGCACTACTTGAAACCTAATTGGCCCACTTTTTAGTTTATAAAAGTATACCTGAAGTACACTGCAAAAAACCTTTATATATAACGCAAGTACACCTCCTAGTTTATATATATATATAGCATACTTCTAAATACCAATAGTGAACTTACAAGTACTATTAGTTTACTACTTTTATCCCAGTTTTTAGTTGATCAAAAGTGTTGTCGCATGCTGTGTTTAAAATTTTCCACATGGTATGAATTCTTATCTCATATCGTTGTTGTGCTGCAGCTGTAGTTTCAACATCTACTACATAATTAACATAATTAAACTGTTTAAAATATTACTTAGCCGAGGCACAAGGGAGAGGGAACACATATTGACTGCTTAGCCTTCTTACTAACGGCTATATATGCTTACATACTTACTGTCTTTAAAAGGCAAAACACAATGCCAATCAACAATTTGTGACAAATTAATAATTTATAACATTAATAGTTGCTTGTTTACCAAGTTAAACTGCTGAAAGTCAAGTATAGGCCAAGTATACTTAGACCTTTCTAGATACTTGTACCCTGATAAGTACATAAAAGTTAATTGAAAGTATACTTGCTTATTTTTAGTTTCATTAATCAAGTATACTAACTTGAATATAGTTCTTTTTTTATAAACTTTAGGACAAAGAAGCCAAAATTCTGGTAAAAAAAATACATGAAATTTATAAAATTGTCATTGTCTATGATGATAACGGTAATAGTAAAAAAAAAAGCATATGTGATTAGTACTGAAGTCCAAAATGTAAAGAAAATTGCAAAGTGAATGAGGAGTAAGCAGAGTTTATAGGAGAGAAGTTTCACCTCACGTTTCACCTAATGTGACAGTGGCTACTAGAACTGCCAGCAACAGTTTGATCACTTTAATCACATTAATTACTTGACAGTATTCATATAGGTAAGAGTCGGTAAACAAAACATGAAGTTACACGAGATTCAAATGGATGTGCAGCCGGTATTTGCACCTGACTGAGTCTATCGTATAAACTCAGTCTATAAGGACTAAGAATGGCTACAAATCCCTTTCTACTCATTACACCAGAAATCACTGCATAGATCAGTGTAATCAAGGTTTTCTTTTCCTTCTCTTTCAGTCTCACCTCAGACCACCATGTCTATTCCTCACCAGTCACATAGACGTGCCCCGCTACAGAAAGTGTGCTCTTGAATTACACAGAGGATTTGATTTCTCCTGGAAGAGAACAGACTTTCTTAAACTCAATTCATACAAAAGTAAACTCCATTACAAGGCCGAGGAGGAAGAATGCCATTCGGAATGCGTCATTCAACCTTCCTCACTTAAAGAATTCATCTTGAAGTTTTAAAATAGATGAAGAATAGTGGATTTATTTCTCCTCCTGCCACGTTACACAGGCAGACTTAACATAATAGTAATGACTATTATCCAAACATACAGTGAAACATGTTCTCTGTTGCTGCCTGGTAACTTTGTGACTGACAGCACACTTACTAATATGAGCCCCTCACAGGAGGTTTGGCAGACTGCCACAGTTACTGTGGCGCTGACCCTGTGTGCCCTCCGCTGTAACTGGCCAGTCTCAGATGGCTGACTCATTTTTTATGGCTTATCTGAACGACAGCCTTTCTCTCTGCCTCAAACGTCACGTTCATACATATCGGTTTACGCAAAAACATATAGAACGCTTAGCTCAGTGCATCTGACAGCTCTTTGACCCACATCTGCACTCCTCTGCATCTTCACTGGAGAGGAGTGAATGTGGGTGAGCGGGCTGCCGCTTAAGGAGCTGAACCCATGACCCCTATAACCTCATAAAGCTGTAGGTTAAAACAAGGGCTCCCAAGGCTGCTTCTGTCTTTGAGTGGCATCAATAGAGTGTTGTTTTGAGGTGTAAAAAGAGGAAGTCTGACACCCACTTACCTCACCTTCACCAAGTCAGGAATCTCCCCTTAGTCACTCTCTCTTCCTGGTACTTCCTGTTAGTTTGTCAGCATTTAGTTGCTGTCAAATGAAGCTCTTGCAGGCTGATGCCAACATCAGAATCAATGCAGATCAAACTACTAGCATGCAGGCAAGTTAATCATGTAACCTGGAAATCCAAAACAAACAGGGATAATTATTTTTGGTTCTTTGTAATAATTTAAAAAAACAAGTTATTCACAAATTATGACAAATCTTACTCAAACTCTAACATGTTCTATCAATTAATTTTGATAGGAGCCAGTTAAAGCTACAATCTCTATGTTTGGACAATATAAACATACACCCATCAGACATAACATTATGACCAACTGTACAATCTAATGCAATCCAATACAACTCTGCAGTTCCAGATTTTAAGTTGAAACTGTAAGAAATGTGAGTAAGTTCATTGTAGGCAGTGGAGTCATGCAGGAGTATGTTATATTAAGAGGTGTTTCTAATGTTTTAGACCCCTCGTTGATGTAAATAGGGAGACAGCTCTTAACATAACGTACAGATTGTACAGGTGGTCATAACATTATGTCTGGTCAGCGTATATTAATGTGAGCTATGTTCACATGAATAATGGGAAGTTTGGGTTGAGAGGATGTGGAAAAATAAGTAATTGGATTCCTTAGTAGAGTAGTTTAGCTGATTCTTTTGACTTTTGGCTCACCTCGTATTTTCATTTGAATCACAGAGTGCAACTGTTTCAACAATTCAATCCAATACTGTTCAGTTAATTTATATAGCACCAAATCAAAACAAAAATCATTTCAAAGCACTTTCCAAAGTAAAGTTTAAGATCTTACAGAATATAACAATACAACTATGTGGAATTATATAGAAAACCCAACAAATCTCCCTTGAGCAACCGCTACGTGATGGTGGAGAGGAAAAACTCCCTTTAACAGAATAACGGAAGGAAACAGGCTCGGGGTGGGCGGCCATCTGCCTCGACAGGTTGGGGTGAGTGGAAAGAAAGAGAGAAAAGAACAACAGGTCACAAAACAACAGCAACAAAAAAGTGGGCAGGATGGTAAGGCCAGCACCTGCACACAGAGAACATACACTTGGATACCTGCAGAAAGGTATAGAGAGAGAGAGAGAGAGGAAATCAAATGAGAGAAAGGGGGCTCAGTGTGTGAAGTCCTCCAGCAGTCTAAATCTATAGCTGCATAACTAAGAATTCAAGTAGCATAAAACATTTAGTAAAAGAGACTGACTTCTTTAATTAAACTGTGGGGAGGTGCGAAAACAACACCTGAACAGCGGTCAAGGTGACGACTATAACAGACCACTATCAGCTCCTTATATCTACCTCATCTTAGTCGTACACCTGCGCAAACCTCTGCTGCTCTTGTTTGACTTCATTCTGCACACATCAGACGCTGCAGCAGGTGATTCTGCTGTATGCGTGCAACAAGTGTGTAACAATAAGGCTAAATGAAGCAGCCACGTGGTGAATCAAAGAGCATAAGACAGAGGGTGTAGACTGAGGGAATAATAGTGTTGTGTCACTCAGCGGTTTGCAGAAAAAGATGAAATGGGCTTTTAGAAGTCGAGGAAACTGAGGGAATCAAACACTTCCTGGCTTTAAAGTGGAAACAGCAGAGACTTCCTCCCTCATATGCAGGTAGAGGAGGCACCATCAGGGAGGAACAAAGACTCAGAGTCTAAACATGAGGCTTTGCGTCGTCACCACCTCCGTCTTGGAGGACACAGAAAGAGCTTGTGTGTGCGTCTGCACTGGGTGTGCGCATGAGCTTGTCGGCCTCTCTTGGGGTGGTAACACACACCGTGACAGTGGGGGAGTGAGAGGCTCAGCGGCGATTTCTGTGGAGCTCATTCCATGACCGGTCACAAGGTTAAGTGCCGCAGTCATAGACACACACATGCAGACACACACACATATGAACACTGGAGCCATTGAGTCCAATGTACAGAGTAGACGCCACTGAAGGGGGGCTGCTCGCACACACAAACACATTCATGGTAAACGGGAGCAGAATGGCAAGTGTGACCACACAGGCTGCAGGAGCATTATGACCAACATCCTTTAGTTTTATGTAATCCTGAGCTATTGTACACACTGTACTGCTGTGATTACAGCAGAAGGAAAACCTACAGCGACAAGCAGACCTGCTGAAAGAGTTGGTTCACATAAATAATGATCTGTTGTCTAACCAACAGAAATGTATGTAAAATGTATTTTTACATTAAAGATAATTCACGCCTCTGGAAAGTACTTGCTTCTGAGTGTCTGGCAGGTTATAAAACAAAATACAACGGTTCTTGAAAGTTTGCGAACCCCTTAGAAAGTTTGCTATTTCTGCATAGACTACATAAAGGAAACCCAATTCAACAAATGAGATCATAAATTACATTTCATTTATTGATGTAGTGTGAAAAAATAATCCAGTTTTACACATTTGTATATGAACGCATCCAACTAACTCGTGTGAACCTATCTAACCTTTATTTTCAGCTCTGCGTCTCAGTTTGGAGGGATGTTGATTGGCTTCCTTGCATGAACAGCATTTCTATGTGATTAACTTAAGGACCTTGACTCAGCCTTTCCAAAGTATCACATGTCTTTTGTTTTAACTGTACGTTGGTGGAACCTTGTGCGTATGGGTCATTGTCAAGCTTCAGTTCCCCCCTGACGTTCCTTGTGACCTCCCAAACTATTACACACAGCTTAATGTGATTTTTGTTGGTCAACCCTTCCTGGAGAAGGTAACAACGGTGCTTAATGTTTCCGTTCATACACAATTTTCCCCTCAATTCTTTTGTAAAACTTTCCAGCCTCTTGAATGTGTGGTAATCAAATCTTGATTGACCCATGACACACTTTTGCAAAACTGTGTCAAGACTGTGTTGTAATGAATAGATACTCTCAGAGACTATTGCAACACACAAAAATAAGACTGGATAATTTTTACCAACGATCAGATTCATGCGCAATTAGTAATGTTTTACATCACAGTTTTGTATTTTCAAGCACCAGTGCACCGAGCATCATCTGACACCCCTATCAGCAGAGTGACATTGTTCTTCAGTTTTTTTCAAAACTGGTAAAGGATATGTTTATGTTATTCTTAGCAAATCACATAAAAAGACTGAAGCAACCATGAATTTTGACTACTGACCTTATGGGTCTCCAGATGCTGTGAAAGTGATGGCCGTTATTAGTCTGTGGAGCTGTTTGTAGATAAACCCCAGAGCCCGTATTTTTTGTTATGAAGAAACATGGCACTCAGTGTAACGCTATGCCTCAGTTAAGTGTTATTAATGGTTTTTAGACAGCAGTTGATCTTTATGTCACGGACGAACGAGCCGATTCACAACTTACAGTTGGTAGAAACATTGCTGTTTTTTTTGTCTCTTTATGGGACACTACCAAAAATAACGAAAATCCCACGCCAATGGTTTGGATATAAATAAATCTGTTTTATCATGTAACAATGCTTTTGTTAACATTTACATGTAGCCACAAAAAAACGGGACCATCATGGTCATGCTTTCATTACATTAACTGACTGTCGGTTAGAGGCAGGAAACCAACAGCAATCTAACAGTTTTGTTTTTCTGGTTGAAGAAAAGCAAAACAAAAGGTTATCTTGCATGTTACCAGTTAAATCATCTACCAGTTAACAGTTACTGGTAAAATAAACATAATTGTGTGTTTAATTGATAACAATAACTTTACATGCAGCCTGTGGGTAAAGATTCCTTGTGGTGCTTTAATCTTGATTACACGACACTTGAATATCTGAGCTTCTTGGTTGCATAGTCAACGTTTAAGAGGTTAAAGGTTAAGATCAATACTACTATCCCTATACTGTAACTTGCAGTTATACAAAACCTATAAAAACTTCTGATTATGTTGTTTTTTGGAGCAGATTCTGTAGACAACTGACAAAAAGTGTCACATTTCTATTTTGATGCTGTACTATTACAGACTTTGTGGGATTGTGGATGTGGTTCCATACAGCTCCACTGGAAGCTAGTGTGGTACTGTAGCTTGGCTGGGCTGCAGAGCATCTGCCTTTGTGTCTTTGTGTCTGGGGTAAACCCCTGCTGCTGCCGAGCTTTTGTCTCTTCCTGATCGGCTCTAATGCTGCAGCACTAATTGTTTAACACAGAAACACGTCTTTTCTCCCTTTAATGTTTTTGTTTTTATTGTCGTCGATGCATTTATTACAAAACCTTTGTGGATTTTGAACACACGCCTCCCTCATCCCTTCCTCTCCATCCTTCCTCCCCTCCTCTCCTCCTCATCTTCCTTCCTCTTTCCCTCACTCCAAAATGCCCGCCCTGAAAAAGAGAGAGGAAAAAAAAGTGAACATCAGCAGAAAAACGGATGTCTGGCAAGTTGCATCATTTTCAGTAACAAACCATGTGAAACCGTGTTAGCCAGCCTATTAGCATATACACATAAAGACTGTGTGTGCATGCCCGTCTCCAAAATAAAAGGAAAACACAAAAAGGCGAACGTTACTCTTCGCTACCCGTGACGGAGGTTTCTCAAAGAGATAGTGCTCTGGGTAAACATGTGATCACCACAGATCCAATCAGCTCAAACAAAGGGGATAAGAAATGGAGCTGACTGAATTTTATCATGTGTGTGTAATGTAGGTGTGCATCTGTACCATAATGTGCTGTCTTGTTCATAGTAAAGGTGCAGAAGAAAAGAGAGACAGAGGGAGCCAGGCACCACTGTTATCATTTGCATCATAATGGTAAACTGATATGAATAGTGCTGCGTTGATGCTAAGCTCTTAACGTGCATGGAAATTGCTTACCTTCAAGAAATGTGTCGCCATATTTGTGTTTATGAAAACGTATTGTTCTGTGGTTTCATCATACTTTTTCTCATAATACAAAAAAAGTCTAGGTATCGTAGGAGTGATTTAGGGACTGTTGGTGAAGATGCAGCCGCCTCCTGAAATAGGTAACACAAATATAAAGAGCCAGAAATTTGAGTGACTTCATTTTTTTTTTTTTTTT
>OMLM01002928.1:73788-85538 GCA_900302695.1 Helostoma temminkii | reverse complement strand
CATTTTTTTTTTTTTTTCTAAGTTTCCTTGTTAAGTTCAACTTTGAAATAATCTGTCACACTTTCAAGTTGGAGAGAGAGAGAGACATGAACAGAGACAGAGAAAGATGCCTAGATATACTGTACCGTACCGACAGCTTGTTTAGATTAAGTCACAGAGGTGATCAGACCTCTACTGTCAGAACTCCTACACTCTGTCTTGATCTCGTCATTCCAAACACTTTCAGCATTTGAAACTTGTATAACTCAATTTACAAATGTATTACAAGTTGGATTTCTTTCTCTTTTTTTGTATGTTTGACAGTTTTTTTACTGCTTTAAACACATACAAATCTCCAAGTTAATTGCTGAGAGATCTGGGAACTCAACAGTGTTGTTGAGAATAAAGTAAAGAAACAAAAGAAACACACTCAGTCAGACAACTCCCAAAATGCAGGAAATACAAAAAACACAATGACCCAAATTATCCACGAGCACCAGTCTTAGTTTGCGTGATCTGGTTGGTGGAAACATATTTGTTTGGATTCAGGTCATCATCTGAATTTTGGGCCCTATGGCACATTATCAATGCGTGAGAATCAAAAGTTTAAAATGATGGCATTTTATTGTTGTGCTCATAAATAGCATAAAACTAATCTGATGCATTTTACTGCACAGTATCAAGAGTTTTGAGCTAAATGCTAAAATCTGTGTGCTAACGTGTTCAAAATGATAATGCTAACATGCTAACATTAGGTATCTTTGCTAAGCTCTGCTATTTACTATGTTAGTAAGTTACTAGCATGCTAATATTTACTAATTAGTGACAACTGAGTCAAGGCCTATTCATACTTTTCAGTTAACCTCTGGACTCACATTGAACTCACTTGCTGTTCTTGTACTATAACTGAGGATGTATATGCAGACACATTACAAACTATGATCAGTAGCAGCAGCAACAAGAAGCACTATTTTGTTCAAAAGTAGTAACTTTGATGCATGAAAAAAGAGTCTAGTTTACTTGTCTCGTGCAGAATCCATGCATTTGCTCTGCAGTTAGTCTACATGGACAAAAATTGTTCGGCTGCACATGGAAGCCGTAGTTAGTCCACCTCGACCCTCACAGACTTTTAACTTTATGTCACAGATTAGTGGGCACATGATCTAGTTGTGCAGGTATGTGTTCAAACGTTGATTTATTGGTTAAGCTGATGATGGTGCTGCAAGAAAATCACAGAATCCACTAATGCATAGATAGATGGCATATCCTAACTGCTTTTCCTCTCAAGAGTTGCAGGGGTGCTGGAGCCAATCCCAGTTGTCTTTGGGTGAGAAGCAGGGTACGCCTTGGACAGGCTCCAAGTCTACCAGTGGAGAATCGCCAGGTAAGCCTATAGGTGACATGAATATTTGTATGAAATTACATGCCAATTCATCCAATAGTTGTCGGGACAGCCCTGAACCAGCCAACAAAACAACAGTCACTGCCACAAACAGTTAATGAGGCTTAAATCTGTACATATTGCACCAAAAGTAGGAGGAATTGAAGTCAGACTGGGATTTAATTCTGTTTCTGTGTTTTGAAAAGAGTTATAGATATAAAGTTTATTATCTAATATTATCATTCAAAAGGCATAAAAACATTAGAGGTCACAGCCAAAGACACAGAGTGTTTAACAACAGGAGCCCAACCCCATCTTTCTTCCCTACAGTACCCACCTCAGCCTCCTCCCTCCATCATCTCCCCAGGAGGCTACAGAGGCCCTGTACATCCCTGATAAGACCTTCTCAGAGGGGAGAAATGAGGAGGGAGGAAGCGGGTAGGATGGGTGTTGGTTGTGGGGGCTGGATGGGGAGGGGGCTTCAGGGTCACTACAATGGCACGCTCCTGATAGTGCTATCAGCTTATGCTAATCACCAGCTAAGTGTTTCAGGACGAGAGGGAACGTCGAGGCACTATCCTAAAACATGCGCCTTCTACTTAACCTGCGCCATATCGCAATGAGCCCATTCAAACAGCCACCTCTCTTTACTTAAAGAGTGACTACGGTGACGAGACAGAGAGAGAGAGAGAGAACGTCCAAATTGATTAATCACGCACAAATTGATGTTAAGCACCATCCCAGATATAGGCCTTTTCCTTTTTTTGACCAACTTGGCTTTTTGAGGGTATTGTTCTGCCAATAATGGCGAGGACAGAAGAAGAGCGGGAGCCGCTTTGGATGTCTGACTGGATGGCATGAATACAGAGCAGCCTTTAATTTAATGTAAGGTGCCATTGTTAACTAGGCTTACTGTACATGACAGGTGAAAGATAAAGATGTGCATAGGCCAACCTCTACTCAACCTATATTTCAAGATGATAAACTTGGCTGATAAACACAACTTCAAGAACGTAAGATTAAGATAAAAGTCCCAGTGAATGCAGAATGGAAGGCTTCAGTGTCTAAGTGAAGCATTTACCTGCCGCCATCAGAGAAGCATGAGACCTTTTGCTCCATTACTCAGTGTATTCATCTTGAATCTTTCAGTCAAAGCTCCTCTAGCGCTCCATGGTCTTTGTGCCTTTTTCTAACTCTGATTTATGTTCATTTCATCCTCCCACTCCCTGCTTGTAACTTCTAACTGAAGAGAGTAATTGTGCATTTAGTGAGTTTAGGGATTCTTCATACAAGCAAAACAACATGGTGCATCTTACATTTAGATATTGTTCTTTAATAATAGTAGTTTAACTATAAGCACTAGCGATTTGGCACTTAATGATAGATTATAGTTCAAAAAAAGACAATATTAACTTAAAGTCCACTTTGTAAGTTTATCTGTTAATGGTCTTGCTTCCATGGTATAATTGTTTAATTTTGGTTATTTGACAAAAGGAGAAAAATGCCAGGAAGTTTACTTGACTTACATCATCACCTGTTAATTTCAAATGTTAATTCTATTATTATTTTTAAAAAACAACACTGGAACCCTGATTATTGTCTGCAGGATGGCACAAGCAATCCTCCAGTAACTAAGGTGAGCGTAGGAACCCTGAGAGGCAAAACTCTGAGAAACAACAGCCACAGCACTTCAGTTCAGTTCAGTTTATTATTGCAGGGCCAAATCATGACAAAAATCATCTGAAAGCACTTTACAGTTTTAGGCTCAAGACCTCACAGAAGACAGAACTTCCTATAGCTCACTATGCAGATAGTTGGAGTGAAACTGAACATTATGTAGTTGTTACCTCACTTTCCTGAGTATCCATAACTGTGAGATGTCAGATGTAGATTTTTTAAAAAGCAAAAGCTGCTGCATGAACATAGCAAATACAATTTGTATTTGGTTAAACACACAGATTCAGATTGCGGCAGAATATGTTGGACACTTGCAGAAGTGTAAATTATGCTGAATTTATCATAGTAGTACGACTCTACACACACTCTTCCATTTTTATTTCACCCAGCCTCTGTTATCAGCCTTGTCTTTATTATCAACTCTGTCCGTTATATGACAACTGGTTTCGATTTTAAACTATAATTTAACAGCTCACAGTTTGTCTCATCTGGATTGTGGTCACTGGACAGTACGAGGGCACTATGGAGAGAGTTCTGTGAGTAAATTTAATCGAAGTTGTAACAGTCATTGTGACACAAACAGGATTTGAAAAGTGAGGTGGACCTTACACCCTTGCCATCCTCTGACAACCAGCTTCCCAGTAAACTCTGAAAATGAATTTTGGTGTGGTGCCATATCTTTTCCTCCTTCTCCTGTACATCTGTGTTTTCTCCACCTCTCCTCAGTCTCTACTCCTGTTTAGATAGTGGAGCTTTAGGAAACCCGGGGGACAGGAGGTGAGGTCCACAGATAGAGGACCCCATTGTGGTCCAACGGGAAATGCATTGTGGCTGGATTTGTCCAGTTTTATGTAAAAGCAATACTCTTTTCACCTGAACTAATACAAGCTGTGGCGTAAGCCCCTTACTGCCATGTGCTGCATTTTTCCCCTAATCTCTCTGGATTCAGCAGCGTCCCCACATACCTCAGGGCACTCACTGATAAAGCCTTAACTCTATACTACTCCCTCTCTCTCACTCTCTCTCTACTCACCCAGTCTCGTTTGCAGCCTCTCGCCCATCGGCTTTTCCCCTTCCTCCTGCCCCCTTCCTCCTCTTTTCTCTTTCCCAGGACACCGATGAAGCAGCCTAGCAAAAAATTAAAGTGATCAAGAGATTTAGAGGAACGAGGAGAAAATCACTTTGTGAATTCCATCTAGGAGAGGATATGAGAAATGTTGAGGGAAAAGAAATGCGTAGAGTGAGAGAGCAGTAGAGAATAAAGAGGATGTGGGATTTCAGAACTCGGAGTAAATCAACTTCAGCATCATCTGCTTTTATTGGGTTACACAGGCTGTGTTCAGCAATGCGGAAGGGACTGATTTCCAGGTCAAACATAGATCATGAACACAGAATCATCTGTCCAATAATTGTCTGATTTCTGCTTTTCCCCCCATAGTGTGGGCAGTTCACCTTAAATTAAAGATATAATACAAGGAATAGTCATTACCTTATCATAAATATGTGACCGCATTTAATCAACAAGTCTAAAATGATCATTTGGTTCATCACTGCCTGTGAACCGGAACCATGCACTACTAAATAACTTTTTTCTGGCTCACCGAGCATCCTGCGATCCATATTTCTGCATTTAGAGAAAGATCACAGTGAAACTGTTCAAACTGCTTCCACCCAGACCTCCTCCAACATAATTCTACCAACCACAAATATCAGAAAAAAGTCATTTTTGCCCAAATGACTCATGACTGATTTATTTCTTCTGGTCAGGACAATCTCCATGCAACATTTACGAAGGTGCCTTTAGAGATATGAGATAAAAAAAAAAGAGGATTGGAGCTTGTCATTGCATCTGATGTGAATCAAAAATAAAGAAACTAAAAGAAATATTGCTTCTATAAATACTGCAGCTTATTTTAAATAAAGTATCATTTTAATTAATGAAATAATTGGTTCTAAACTTGTGGCGCATTCCTCATGCCCTTACAAGCTTTTGCACGATTGTTTGCATATCACAAATTTACCTTGTACAAAAGAACAGCCTACGGACAGGTGGAAAAATCACGATACATAAATTATGCAAAAGTTACTGATACAAAGCTTTGTGTCTTCATTTCATGCTTTCCAAAAATAGCTTCCTTTTTTTTGGAACAGCGCTATGTGTAGGATTTGTATGTGAATATATCATTTCAAATGATGGTAGCATTTTCCCCATTCATAACCACATATTGGACAAATTTCCACTTTCTTCTGCCAAAGCATCAAACCTGCGCGTTTCCCTAGAAGAGCCATAAATAAAACCATACCACACCAAAAGTTTGACTTTAATTAAATGTTTTCTATAATATTTTATCACATTTTAAAACCTGCCTTTACTATGTCCTTTTTGCTCAATTTATTCCATTAAGGCTTTAGCTTTCTACGTCTGGCTAAAATCAGCTAATTAAAGAAAAGCTCAAGAACTCAGGCTGTAAAACTAAAAAGCATTTTCATTACAAGCCTAATCTTGCATTTAAGCTGCACTTAATATATTTGAGATGTGTTTTGCCGTATTTTTCTTTAGATCCCTTCAGATTTTGAAGTTCTGCTGAGGTGTTGCCATCGCACGTCTTTAGCTATGCACAGGTAGAAAGGCGCCTTCTCCCGTCAGCCATGATCTGTCAAAGCAATTTGAGTTCTTGCACGAGCTTCTGCAGGTCCTCCTCTTAAGCAACCGAAAGCACATAGCGCTGACAGAATCTTTATTCAAATGAAGATCCTGTCAAGAGAGATTAACTGTTCATGAGCCCACACAGGGACATCCATGCCAAAAACTACAGATATTATACCACTGGTGCTTTAATATCACTTCATGTCCTCAGAGGTCTTCCTCCCTTTCCTGCTCTTGAGCACGACTTTTAAAAATGTTACTTTCTCTTATTATGTCTCTCTTTCCTAATCTACATCAGGCTTGTATGTTGTCTTGGTGTTGCATGTTTCCACAACTGCAAATGTGCTGTTATGGAACCGAGAGTTAGAGTTTCTCCTGAACATAAGAATGTCATATCTACTTTCTCCTTCACCTTGTCCTTGCTTTGGTCCCTTCTCCTCCTCCTCTCTCCTGCTCTGTTTTATCTTGTCCTTGTGCTCGTCCTCAGCCTCTCCACTCATCCTCCTTCTTCTAGTAAATACTGGGAAGATATTTTTGTTCCGTTTCTTTCTTGAGCCGGAGGTGTATGCACAATATTCTAGGTGCAAATATCCTCAGTACAAACAGGAAAACTAAAGCCACGTTTTCAAAACTAATGCCACAGCAATTTACAATTTAGCAGTTTGTTTTTATGATGCTATGTATATGACTCATGCATGTTATGTCAAGTAACCTGTCTCACGCTGTATCATTTCATCCTCCTGCAGTCTCCAATGGAAGGAGTAACTTTAGTCACAGTCACAGTTTTGGGTTGAAATTTGGATTAGCAAAGTATTCACATATTTCAGGGTATATTTGTCCATAGGTAATGTCAGATATGTTACATTTTTATTTATGTGATGTGTAATCCAGTGTTTTTGACTATTTCTGGCTGTAACCAACACAAAATATTAATTAAATATGGTGCTTCTCTTGTTAAAGATGCAAGCAGTTAAACAAAATGTAAATTTTTTATCTTTTTAATACTTTTTAAATGTAGGATTTTCTTTGTATCTTCTAATTCTCAGTGGGCTGAAGTTGAATTTAGTTCACAAACCAGTAACATCAAATGACAGAGACACAATGCTGCTGAATGTAAGTGAAATAATATATGCATATTATTATAACAGTTGAGCAACAGGTCAAGTGGCTGAAAAAATTGCGAACAAGAGCTAGAGACACGTGTCCCTTAAGACATGGATTTCTTCATGTCTATTCATCCATCCTTCACATTGTCATGTTTTAACGTCTTAACGAAAGATGCAATGCAGCTTGTTGCTGTTTTTAGTATCAGATGTTCATATTTTGCTAACAAAGATCACCTTAATAACATTTTACTATTTTAATAATGAGTTAATCAGTTGGAGTAGTCAATTTAAAAAGTAGTAAAAAAAACGCTCTCTTCAGTTTCTTGGAGTCACACTGTCGTTGAAATTGTCTAAATGCCCCAAATTATTCCGTTTATTGTGATAAAAAACACAGAAAAGCACAACATTCAGATGTTGGAATACGCAAAAAAATGACACTGATTATGTGTCATTCACATACTAGCATACTAGTGATCAGAAATTCCACTAGGTGCGTTTAATTTAAAGACCTGGAACCATATTTACCGTTTAAAATCTGTGGGTGAAACATCCATGATCTTTTTAGTGATAAACAGTTTAATGAATTAAAACAACGTAATGAAGTCACTCTTTCCTTGTGGGTGGGAAGGTACAACTGTGGGTGGGCTGTGTGTGTGTGTGTAGGTGGGAAGTGGCACAGCCACATATCACCACTCTCCATCAGAAAATTTCTATCAGCAGATAAAACAAGGAGGAACAACACCACGGACAAGATACGCCTACACTAATCTCCAACACTTATCAACATTTGCCTGCTAATATCTCCTCTTCTAGCTCTTCTTCTATCTCCCTCACCACCTCACACAGTCTCCACCCACCTGACCCCTCCCTGAACACACACACTTTCGTCCGACTTCTCTCCCACGACGCCATTGTGGGCGCCAGCCGACCTGGCAATGTGCTGCTGTGTGATACTGAGAGAGGGCAATTCAGCTCCTCATAAAGACCAGGCTATAATCTCCTCCCAACGACAGGTCCACCTACCCCACCCACGCACTCACTCGCACACACCTCCACGAACACACCACCTCGTCGTGTCCTCGCCGTGCTACACCTACACACACACACACACATACACACAGTGACGACTTAAAGCTGCACCCAGAATGACACGCACCATTATAAATAGTCTAATCTATATGGTAATAGTGTTGTATTCTACAAGCAGAGAATAGGGATAAGATAACATTGTGACTTCGGGGTTTGTACTACCTTCTATGGTAATTGTTATCAAAGGTTATTTGGGATGACATCGGTGGTTCCTTGTGATTGGCTGGGCCCTGTTATTTACGATATGAATTATGATAACCATGATGTCTCTCTGCTTCTTTCCCTCTCTGCTGCCTCGCCGGCCGCCAGATACAATAAATTGCTATCGTTAATCATGGCGCTTTGTTCTGCCATGATTACCCCTCCACCGCAATAAGAGTTTTATTTAAGGGAGAATATGGATTTGTCATCCTTCTGGCGGCAAAATGAAACTGACAATATTTTATGTCCTGACATTTAATTTGTAAAAGCGGACTCAGGCTGCATTTGCATTTTATAACACTCTCTCTCGCTGATCTATCTCTCTTCCCTCCTACCTCGATGTCTTCCTCTCCTTTTATACATAGAGTGGAGGTGACATTTGTGGATCAGGTTGGGGCTGGAACAAGAGCAGAGGAAAGGAAAAGGCGAGGAGATGAATGCTTTATTTTTTTGAATGTCAGCCAGAGTTTGTGTTTTATTTGCATGCTGTTATTTTGCTCCAGCTCATCGTCAAGCCACCAAAATGAACTATAAATAGTTTAGTTGGGAAACTGGTGTTGTTGATTTACATAACACTGTAGTGCAAAAGGTTTCTGTTATCTGAATAGTATCAATACACTTTCCTTCGTGATAAGCGGCATAAAAGAGGTGTGAGGTGCTCAGCTTCTCTAAGAAACCTCACAGGAATGTTGTCATTCAGGTGTAAATTAATAGGAAAAATCTTATCCGCATGCCAGAGAACAAACAGGATGATAAAAACATATTTAAACCAGTGGGCAGTCACTGTACTAATGAACAAAGTCTTTAAGGATTTCTTTTTTAATAATTTTCATAGCTTTTACTGTCATAAAACACTGAACATTTTAATCTTGGGACTCCAACTTGTTTAACTTTTTGCAAGCTTCCCTCTGCCTGCTCTGCTGTGTTCTGCTATGCTTCACGTACAGTAGTCAACACTGTGAGACAACAATAAATGAGAATGCTCCAAAATGCACTAATAAATCAGAAATAACTGAAATTCTGACTCTATATTTAGCAACAAATTTTAACATTAAAAGGCAAATTCGTAGATTTTTAACTTGCATCACGTGGTTCTAGGAAAGTGAATGGGATTCAGCTTCTCTCTGGCTCCCGTGTGTTATGCAAAGGCCGACTAAGGCCAACTAAATCTGACAATGTGCACCTGGTTACTTGTGCCAAGTTGGTTGTAGTCTTGGTAGACCTGCTAGACCTGTTTAATGCCATTCATAAACACTTTTCCCTCAAAGTAGGACTATAAGAAGCAAAATCCCCCATTAAGAAAAATGTATATAAGTTATATACTGCATCTCTAAAATCATGTTTGCCTGACAAGTGACCAGTCACTGCAAAACAGTAGCAGCGCCATTGTCTAGATGCAGTTGTCCAGTAACATTTCCTCCATGGTTATCAAGTGAAAACGAATATACTAGCATGCATGTCAAGCTTTTCTAAAGTTAACTGCACACTTGTTATTTCCAAATACACGAAATGCTATTTTGCAGAAATTCAGTGGATTAAACATTTCTGCTGTTTATGGTGTCCTGATATTTCAGAAATATTGAGAAAGGAACTGACAACGTTACAGACCTACCACTGGAGTCATCAGACCGGTTTACACAGTTTACATCCTAATGTACACGGAGAGAAACAACATGTTTTATCAGTGGCATCTATCCTCTAATTGATGCCACTTCATTCTTTTTTTTCCAGGCTTCAGACTGTGATTGCTTATGTCACTGCTGTGCTGGTGATAATAAATCAGACAGCTTCAGAGGCTGCATTACACTATGATTATACATTAAATGTTGTTTTTGTCCAGCAGATTCAGTTATGTGCCTGGTTCTGCTGAAGGTTTCTTCCGTTCTTAAAAAGGGAGTTTTTTCTTTTTTAAGGTGTGAAGTACTCCCTCATTACTTCAAGACAAATGAAGGAGATAAAAGGTCTGCAGTTGATATGTTGGTTGTTTGGCATCTGTTTGACTGGAGCTACCAATATGAAGCCCAAGGAGATCTCAATGCAAGTGAAGAGGCCATCATTAGGCTAAAAAACAACTTCTACAACAAATCTATAAGAGAGATAATAAAAACCTTAGGTGGGGCCAAATTAACAGTCTGGTGCTTCTTAAAAAGAAGAAAGCACTAGTGACGTTAACGATATTAGAGGCCTGGAAGACCACGGAAGACAACTTATGTGGATTACTACAGAATCTTTTCCTTGGTCAGTAAAAACCCCATCACGACATCGATAGAAGTCAAGAATGTTCTGAAGAAGGTAATAACATCATCAAAATCTGCAATCAAGAGACGCTTTCATGAATGTAAATGCAGAGGATTGACAACGAGGTGCAAACAACTGGTAACATTCAAGAACAGGAGAGACAGATTAGACTTCGCTGGAGAACATCTAAAAAGACAAAGCTTGCATGTTGGCTGCCAATGGACCGGGCTCATTGGTGTTTACTGATGATGTGACTGCTGACAGAAGTAATAAGATGAACTCTCTGTTCACATTCACCCACAGATGGATAATGACCCTAAGAAGCACAGGACTTCAGAAGCAACTCATAACTTTTTTAAGGCAAAGAAATTGAATATTCATCAATGGCCAAGTCAAGTGATCATCAAATGATAACCATCATCCACCATTGTTTTTGCTGCAGTTATCACACAGGTGTCATGATATTTTCTTTGCAGGTGAATCAGCCATGTATCACCTCCAGGAGTTCCGTAACATCAGGATAAAAAATATATATATATAACAAAGATGATTTGTTATTTGCTGCCAGAGTACAAAACTGAAAAAAACATTTCTTAAAATTCTAAATTCATTAAAAGTCTATGAAATTCAACAGTTTTAGAAAGCGACAGTTTACACCTCACAAACTCAGCCACTCTACATTAACATGTCATCTGAACGGACTCGTACCACTCAACACTACAGCTTGTTTAATTTAAGAATAAACAGCGTCTTGGTATTAATGATGATGTTTTTAATACACAGATCCACTGCTGTTTACTGTTGCACTGCCAGTGGGATCCATATTCAAACAGTCTACCGTGCTCTCACACAGTGTATCAAAAAAGCACACACACACCCGTACACACTGTGAAGGCTCTCCAGGAGATAATCATAGTGAAGTTGAGCTATTTCCTTTTCTTGTTTGTGTGGTGCCAGGCGAGCCACCCTGCTGCCACCGAGGAATGTTGATAATGCTGGCTTTGGGCCCTAACGCACAGACTCACACAAACACACATAAACAACTCCACACAGACACTAAGAGACAACGCCCATTATACCCCTATCGGCAAAAAAAAAAAACTTAATGCATGTAAACATGATGGGGAATAAACTCCTTGAAAAACAAAAAAAGCCTCAAGAGAAGACAAGACTTTGAACGTCTTTGACCTGGCGTTGCCTTAGCTAGCTAGAACCCACATTCTCGCACGCACACACTCAACAGCGTCTCTTTTCTTTCTCTCAGCTCCACCTTCCTCTCACTTCCCCGACCTTCCAGTCCAGGAGGGATGGAAAGAGACAGCGAGCCCACTGGAACCTTGGGCTGAGTTATGCAGGAGTGAGCTTTGAATAATTGTCCCGCAATATGAGTGTCTCTGATTAATTGCCTGAGATAAAGTCTGCTTCCCCCCCC
>OMLM01002928.1:44142-73753 GCA_900302695.1 Helostoma temminkii | reverse complement strand
TACCCCCCTCTACTCCATCGCTACCCAGCTTCAGCTCCCAGGCCTGCCTGCCTGCCTGAGCTCCCATAATCAGCCCCGACTACTGAGAGAGAAACTATTTAACTGACCCTGTCATCTCGGAGCACGATGATGGCTGTCCTAATTACTCAACAATAACAAAGGCCCTCATTTAGCACTGACGGCTGCCTGCAATCAGCAGTTCTATGAATAACTTAACAAATAGGAATGAGGAGGAAAAAACGTATTTACAGGCACATTAATTCAAGGCCAAAATACAATACATGTCACCTCCAGCTAACTCAGGATTCAGGTAACAATCAGTAGGTATGTGTGTAGGCTCATATGTGTGCAGAAAATCTTGCACATATATGTGAGTTGTGGTTTGACTAATTAAAAGTGTGATATCTGCTGTGTATTTTCATCCTGAGGCTGCGAGTAAATTATATTTTATATCCAAGGTGTGAAATAATGTTTTGTTTTGGATCAGCTGGAAGTTCTTCTACATTTTACAGTTGTGAATATTCCACACAAACTTATTTTGAGTCACTATCACAGAAAAATACAGCATGACAAACGGTATGAAATGTCACAGAATCATGAGGATTTTTTAAAATAATTAACATACAAGTTGGACAATTCTTCTCAGAAAGTATTCAGAGCCCCGCACTGATATTGTGTTGTAGATATCATTTGAAATTGATAAAATCAGTATACATGTTATAACCAACTACAACAAAGTATTTTTAGACATTTTTAGCCAAACAAAAATCTGTCCACCTGTGGCAAAGATTTTGGCTAAGCAACATTTAAAAAGGCCTTTCTATACCTTTCCATTAAAGGATCCCACTCTTGTTTTGCATGTCAGAACAAAAACCAAGCTGAGGAAGAAGTTGCAGCGAGGAGCAGGTCAGGGCACAGGTTTAAAAAAGCGTTTAAAGTGCAGAGGTTCCTTGGAGCACAGAGGCCTCAGCAGTTGTGAAATTGAAATTGAAGAAATGTTAAATCACCAGGACTCTTTCTAGAGTTGGCTGTTCAGCCAAACTGAGTAACCATTTTTGATCCAGGAGGTGACCAAGAATCCAGTGATCATTTAATATTGCTTCAGAAGTCCTATGCATAGATGGGAGGAATTGCTTCACGATTTATGATACGAATACACAGCCTGTTTGGCAATTCCAAAGGACGTTTAAAGGGCTCTGAGACCATGAGAAAAAATATTCTCTGGTCTGATGAGAACTAAGGTCTGGTGAGCACCAGTCACTGCCCATTAATACCAGGCAGAGAAAAAAGGCTGCATGTTTCGTTATTATAATATTAAGTGTTTTGGCGACCTCATGTATATAAATAGGGTGACCAAAACATTAGAAACACCTCTTAATATAATGTCTTCCAGTACAACTCCAGGAGAGCAAAGTATTTTAAGCATAAATGTGACAGAAACCAGTGATAGTGGCTGTTTAAAATGATTACTACTGGAGCAAGTCTCATGCCAATTCTTTCCACATGCCCTTTGAATGATCTGTTCAATAATACCCTGCTTATCTATCATATCAGACCACATCTGATTTTAATAAAAATAAAAAATATCACTCTGACATACTGGCCTAAGCTCAGTCTTTGTATTTAATAGTGTGTCTGCAGGTTTCAGAAGCAGAGGAAGCCATCCGCTGCCCAAAGTATCAGCTTCTTAACCACAGATAGCACCTGGGCTTTGTTAAAAAGACTATTTACATATCAAACACCCTCCTGCCTGTTGGCGCATCCCGCATAGAAGACAGACAGAAAAGAAGGACATTTCCCCTGGAAAAAATATATAAACTAAACAAGGAAGTGAAAAGAATTATAATGGAGGTGGACTAACTGTGTGGAGCTCTGTTTACTGATAAACACACCGTGCCTTTATAGTGTTACAATAAAAATGGCAGACCTGGACACAGACGCACAAACACACACTAACAGGGCAGTGAAGACAAGTTGTATAAAGTTTGACTAGAATTTCAGAGCGTTTGGGGAGAAAAGATAGAGAGAAAGAGGGGAGGAAGAGGAAAGGGCGGGGGAATAAATGAGGAGGGAAACGAAAGCCGAGCGTATACTTGACACTGAACTAATGGTAAATCCTCAGCTTTATACTGTAATTTACTGCAGAGCCTTCAGGCCAAACTGCCTTTGAAGTGCTCCGAAATGTCAAATCAATTATTACTTAAATGAAAAAAAGAATTCAATTTACACATTTCACGATAATCGGTAACATTTCGTGATAGAGAAAAAAGCAAAGCCATTTGAGACGATTTGAGCCCCAGCTCTATTTTTCTGTGCTATTCTTTTTTTATTCATCCTACTCAGATATGCTGATTGGATTATAAAGTTGTTGATGATTGCGTCTTTTCTTCATCTTCTCCTTTCTTGTGTCATCATGATCTCACAGTAAGGAAAATCAATTTGGCAGAATAATACTCTTCATCAATTGGAACTGGGTGATAATGATGTTCTACACCTGAGAGTGTGTGTCTGTGAGAGTGTGTGTGTGCTTAGTGAGCGGTGTTAGGGAGAGTAGCATGGAACAATACACCTTCTTCATGATTCATTACGTTCTAATGTCGCCGCATGAATAAGGGAGGCACAAGCCCTTTGAATTACACAGTCCTCACACTAATAGCTCTGAAAATAGGCCAAACGTGCGTGCGTGCATCTGTCCTTCTCCCCATGCTACTCTTTATTCACAGACAGGTAAAGCAGACGAACCACAAAGAGTGCGGCTTTTCTCAGCAACATGTTGCAGATGACAGTATTTCCTTTTAGATCTGTATTAACGCAAAGTGGCTTATACGAACATCATACCTCTCCTTGGACTGAAACAATGATTGCTAAACTTTCCACGAGCTTTTGTTTTACTAACAGAGTTGAAATTTTCAAAAAGAAGCCCGGCGCAGTTTTGCTGATCACAAATACTGGCTTTTGCTGATAAAGAGTACACTTGTCTGACTCAAGTTGTATTTCTGGATGGAGCAGCAAAACTGTGTTGAGTGACAGTTTTATTCCAGAGCGCATGTGATTATAATCATCACAGTAACATGACGGTTTCACATGCAGTGCCATCTGAGGGCTCAGTGGCTTTATGCACTGAGATTTCTCAGGAGTTCTTGAATCTTTTCAAAACATCATACACTATAGGTGGTGAAATTGATTATAGGTAATATATTTTTTACAGTCTTGCATTGAAAATCAGTTCAAGTTGAATTTTTGTCAATTCTGAAAAAATGTTGATGTTGGCAAGCAAAGAATTATGCCATTTTTGTACCAAATCAAGATATACTAATTTAAACCAATTTCTTGTTTTTAATTTGTCTTACTTTGCGCCTCTCACAACTTTCTCAGTCTATTCTAGGCATCAAACTCTAAATTTGTAAAAATCTACAGTAGAATAGAATTTAGAATTTATTAGAACAGAGTTTAAAGTCTTCGTCCTTAAAATGTTCGGTTTTGATAAAGCTTATAGTCAGAGCTGGTTCAGGTGACTCTCAACCATCTCCTAACTACGCTGCTATAGTTTTTAACTGCTGGGGGACCTCCTGTGACACACTGTTCATCTACTCATACGCCACTATTGCATGTCATTATCTTTGTGTCTTCTCTCTTCCATAGTTGTACTTTGCTCTCTCATCTCTCTCTCTCTCTCTCTCTCTCTCTCTCTCTCTCTCTCTCTCTCTCTCTCTCTCTCTCTCTATCTCTTTCTCTTTTTTTAGGCATCCTCTGTCTTGGAGCTGTATGTTCCCAAAGTGCAGTTGCTGGTCCATCCAACCTGCCCAAGTGTTGTTGTTGCTTCTTTTTTTAAATAGTTTTGTGACCTGTTTTTCTTTTGTCTCTTTCATTCCACTCACCCCAACTGGTAGAGGCAGATGGCCGCCCACTCTGAGAGGGAGTTTTTCCCTCTCCACCGTCTCCTAGTGCTGCTCAAGGGGGATTTGTTGGGTTTTCTGTATAATTCCATATATTAGTATTGTTATATTCTGTAAGGTCTTAAACCTTACATTGTAAAGTGCCTTGAGATGATGTTTTTTGTTAATTAGCGCTCTATATACATTTACTGAATTGGATTGTATATTTACAAAATACAGTGAAAACACTGAACATTTTTTGTGCTATTTTTTAGACAAATAATGGTTAAAGCAAACCGACAAATCCCAGATTTTTTTTTTTTCATTTTAGAAAAAGTTCCTCCTTTTCTGGAAATGTGTTTTTTTACTTTTTATTTTTAGGTATTTAACAGCCAATGTTTTGTGCTTATATTTAATACCATCATAGTCACATTTCCCACATGGGAGTTTATTTGTATTGGATGGCTCACTGGTTTCAGAACAGTGTTTCTCTTTTCTAAAATTACGTCTACATTTCTCATAATTTCTACATTTCCCATGCACTTCATGATGCACGGTGAAAAAACACAAATGCAATGAGGATATTCAGGAAGATCCACTGAGTAGCTCTTTGTTTTACGTTGCTACTATGTTCATATTCTATTACTGCTGACTTCCAAATCTGTATGTTCAAAGGGGCATCTTGATGTACAGGTCCTGGTGGCTTCAAAACTAAAGAAATAACATAAAAATATTGTGTTTCAAAAAATATCCTAGTTTGTTTTTGTTACGTTTGTGAAATGATGGCATATTTAAGTAGCCAAAGCGTAAAAAACAAAAAATAAATTGTGACATGTAATGACTAAGCAGTAAGACTAGAAATAAATGGAAAGATAAGCCAAGACAAGAGGTCCAAGGGGCTTGAAATCACCCAAAGTGAGATTAAAGTAGAAAACGTGTACCCTTTGAACTCCATCATACATGAGGTAGGAAACAACAACTAGCCAATAACTAATTTCTAATGAAAAATCATAATTGGCCACATTCTATCAGCCCAGGATGTCGACCACCCTGTGTGACTCAGTCTCAGAGACTCCTGGCCTGAGTCAGCTGGAGACTTGATCAAGGGGGGTAGAACAAGAAGTTGGTAAGGAGGGAGGAAAGAGGAAAAAGGGCAGACAGACCCACTGCCAAGCACCCACATCTTTTCTCTCTCTTTTTCCCCTCCCTTTGTGTATCGTGTGGAATAACATACCTTTTATTCCCTCCTCTCTGCTCTCTGTAAAGTGATCAGGGCCCCTGATAGTGATGGTGATTACAAAACCGCAGGAGAGCCTCTCCACCAAAACAAAGTGTTTTTCAGCTCCTGTTTTTTCAGGGCCTGGCGCCACCCGGAGTACGGTAAACAATAAACATGGGCCAACGCTGGGCCATCCTGTGCTGATTCATTTCATCGCAGAATACACACATCATCGCAGGTACAGTATGTCATTGTGAGCAATCGCTGGTGCATTCAGAGGCACAGCGTGCAGGGTTGAGTGACAAGTATAGGTCTGCACACTTCCTGTGAACTCCAGTCAACACGCACACGCAAGCTGTCTGCAAACTTTGGCTTTTCCATCTCTTATCTTCACCTGTCTTTTGTCTAAAAAACCTGAGGTCTCAGTTTCAGACTTACGAGCATGCATGTGCTGCCTTTGTTTAAATCAAGTGTTAAAAAACGTCCTTTCTATCGGTGCGGCCTCCCTATCTTTACATCTGCCATGGCCAGTTCGCAGCCCCAGCTTGCGTTGAAGCAGTTCTGTTAAATGGTAGACTCATAGCAAATTGACTATTACTTCAAAGTGGCCTGTGATTATGTCCCTGAGTGATTAGGGGGGCTGTTAAGAGGGAGCCACTTGAGTATTGCCAGTGAACCCGTGAAGGAATGCCGGCTCAGTGCCGGCCGGCGAGGGAAAACGCCGCCAGAGAGCTGCAAATCCCAGAAAGGCAACTGCCATGCAATACTGCACAGAAATCAGGGTGGAGAAGCAGGAAAAACAGAAACAGAAAAACAAGCTTGTACAGTACCTGCATAAGACTAAGAAGGAGGCTGCACAAAGAGTCAGCAGAAGACGTTACAATAGAATTAGAATTCAACTTAAAGAAATAATAACTTCACCTAGAAGTAAGTCAAATTAAATGGTGCCATGATGTGTAGACACACACTCCTAATGCAGGGTGCACTCAGGGTGGCAAAATCATTAGCTAAGCACATCAGGGGACAAGACCTCCAAACACTTCCATTACAGTCCAATTGTTACCAGATTTTCCAACTTTTCAGCACCAAACTGTTCTTGTTTGCCCTCTTTCCCCTTCATCTCCCCATCAAACAGACAATAGAGACAAGCATAAAGCAAAAGAGGAGGAGGAAGGATGAAAGACAGAGGGGAGGGAGAAAGAAAGACTCTGGCAGAGGAGAGACCTGGGGAGCGAGGCCCTGAACGTCCATTTTAAATGGAAATAATAAGCTTCTATCTCAGGCAATTAAGTCTGCATTCGATACTTATCTCAGAGCAGAGGTCCACTGTGCCATCTAAAGAAAATGTTAGCGTTTGAAAAACTCCATCACATAAACAAGATAAGAAGGAGAACATGTATGCGTGCCGCCTATCGCATCCAAGCTTGGCTTTGTTCTTGCAGGGATAAGTGACTCAGAAGCAGGTTTTCTGGACCTCGATCCCTCGGTTACGATACACCACATGCTGCTGGTTTACAGCCAAGGAAGCAGAAACCAGCAGAACATTATTCACCACTACAGAATTTATCAGTTTGACCAACGTGAGTTTGTGAAGGTCACATTTGTTTTTGACTTAAGTCACAGGCAGCTGATTGTTCGTACTCTTAAGCCTTAAATTTTAGTACTTTCAAAATAAAATGCAGACAGAATTTGATAATTGGAATGTCAAAAAAGCCTTGATATTTAGACTCGGCTATATTTAGTTGAAAGTGAAAATACTTATATAATTACGTGAAGAAATATGGCCAGTTAAATCAGTATTTCCCAAATGTTTTTATCTTAAAAATTTCTCACACAGGTTCTTTTAAATAATATTGAAAAAAGAAAATATTTGATTTTGTGTACTTGAACAATGATTCTTTCTTTCCTGCTATTTATCTTCCATCTGCTTAAATGGGACCTTGTATGGGAACTGATGATTTAAATGTTATTTAAAAAATTTCATCATACTGTATTTAATCTAGACATTTAATAAATAATTCTCAAGGGCACTTAAGCCGCATCATATTGTTAATGAACTTTATTTAAATCGTACTTTTCAAACAAGGCTGCACAATGCAGTGTTGCACAATGGGTTTCACCTTGATATTTAAATATCCTCTGATCTATAAATTACCAAACCAATGCTTCTTTGGAAAATATGGATTGAAGTTAACCTATAAATGAACAGCTAACAATCCTAGAAAATAATCTGTGAAAGGAATTATGATAAAGGCACAATACCGACTATCCAGCTCCATAACTGCAACTAATATTTTGCAATTGCTGAACAAGACAGTATTTGTCATTATCTGTGCAGGCACCAAGACAAGAGCTTTCACGTGTTTTTATTCTTATCAGTTTGTCTTTGTGCATCATATCTGCATCACTAGTTGCATCTCATGCTTTATTTTCACTTAGGTCATGAACTGTACTTGCACAGTGTCACATGTTACACCGTGATTCCTGAAATGCAGCATTTCAGACATTCTCAACATAAACTACATTACAGGAACTTCAGGGTGACAGTTGCAATCTTCACACGCATTTTCCTGGTTTGGTGAAGTTGCTCAATGTTGTACCTACTCTGTTTGTACTGTATATCTGTAACTCATTACAACTCAGATTTTGTATACAGAGGTCAAACAGTTAACCAATTAATTAAGTAAAAATTTTGGCAATAATTTCGATAACTAAGTGATTGTTTCAGTGATTTTTAAGTTTGAGAATCTGATGTTTATCTTGATCAAATATGGTAATAAAGAAAATATCTTTAAGTTTTGGATTGTTGGTCTGACAAACAAGAAGGTGCCATTTTAGGCATTAAATGAGTAACTAACAGCACATTAATTGTTAATTAAAGTAACTTTTAGTTTTCCTAATTTCCCTGTTGCAGCCCAAAGATTTGCAAGAACCTTAATGTTGTTAATGTAACTCTGTTTGGCTTTTTTATGAGTTATCTTTCCAACACTATTTAAATTATTTATACATAGCATATACTGTACTGTACTCCAATAACATCAATAAGGAAATTGTTCAAAGGCGAAAATATTTCAGAACAAATAAATACAATGTGTCTAGTATTTATTATTAAATGCAAGCTGACAGGAATCTCCAAGTATACAACAAACATATCTTGTTTTTGTTATTAGTGAGTATTTTTATTAGTATTAGTGGCAGTGGTCCCAGCTTCAGCAGAGAGATTTTGTGTAATTGTTATTTTCCAGTGTATCATCGTGTCATGACACAATTTTGTTCTTATTTAATGTTATTATTATATTTTTGTAATAGTATTGTTTTTTCAACAAAAAAATGTGCCAAATTTGTTTCCTAAAGTGTTTTTACCATTTGGTGTGACATACTGTAAGTAACAGGAAGCTGCTGCCACAGGCTTCTCTAGTGTCCCTGAGTGTGTGGAGGTGTAACGTTGCCTGAAGGGGCCTAGATGGGGATTTTTTTTTTTTTTTTTGTATGTTTTCCTACAGGTCGGGACACGGAGGCCTAACCAACACACCAAGGACCCTCTGACGCTGAGAGCCACCACCACAAGTGTCATGACCTCGGCCAGAGTGTCTCAGAGGTCAAGAGGTCGTGTCAAATGCAGGGGAATGTTATCCAAAGCATCAGAGTTTATTTGTTTAATTTTCCATGTCTGCATCTGATCGAGGTGACTGCGGATTAGAGGAGGAGGAGGAGAGCGAGCAAGACTGAGAGAAAATTCAAGGAGAGAGAGTCTACTGCTTCAAATTAGGCTGGAAAAATAATCCTGCGTTACCCTCAACTAAACATCATACTTTAAACTTATTGTCAAAAGTCAAATATGCTTTGCAAACCACAAAAACACTCTCGGGCAGCGCAGCTGAAGGAAGCTGCGATTCACAAGAAGGTCAGTCCAAGTGTCATGAATATTTTTCTCCTTTCAAACCACTTTTCTATTTTCTCACTCATTCATTCTGCTAAACCACTTACACACAGGGAGGACCAGACAAGTGTCCAATTCATAAACACTGATTTAATCTCAGGTTCAAAATGAAAAGCTCATAGAAAGATGATTCATGCGGGTTTTCACATAATATTAAACTTTTCTTTATGAGGGTTTGACGATTTTGACTGCACGCTGCAAAATGTACCTACAGATCCCTGAAGTCCTTTCACAGGTCATGCATTTATCTTAGGAACATTAATGGTTTCTTTTTTTGTAGGTTTAAAACATGCAAACTATTAATTTCCTTTTTAAAGCTTATAATTAAACCAAATATAGTTGATAAAAGTAAAAACTAGTAATTTATCAGATTGAAAATATTAGTTTCGTGTTAGTTTTAACATTGCATTAACTTAATGAAATAAACTTTGCGAAAAAGTTGAAATAACTTTTGTTTTGTCTGTGGGAGAAGTAGATCCATCACTTCAATAAAGAAAGTAATTCACCAAAGTACTTTGATTAAAAGTCCAACATTGAAAATCTTACGTAAAGTAACAAAACTACTTGTACAATGTACTTGTGTAATATAGGATTATTGTCACTGATGTATTAGTGTGTGTCCTGCAGCTATAAGATAGAGCTGACTGTAACTGCTATAGAAAGTGTTGACCTTATTAAGACATTTTAGTAAAAGCCATAAACCACAGAATTTAAATTAATACTGTATAGTGGGATGGAAATAGTCAAAGTCAAATGTAAGGACCTGTAAATTTACATTCTTTATTCATATAAATGAAAAACATGTCGTTCTAGTGACCTATTAATGTGGAGGCACATAATAATTTTTACGGTGATGTTATCAATACCTCCAATTAAAAAACACAGCACTGAAGTGATACTGTACAGTACTGTGTAGTGTTTAATGTAATTTCTTAAATTCATTATAAATTGTACCCGGACACTCTTCTAACTTTTTACATTTAGATCTGAATTTTACTGTACATGTTGTATATATTTTATATAAACCACAGGGGAGCAGATGTCTATTTGAGTTACACCAGAGTCACTTTAACCAAACCAGGAAACTTCTCAATTAAAAGAGTAGCTTCCTGGTGGCCTGATCCCTCATGTGGCACGAGAACAAAACCTTTGGATGACTTTTCAATCTCGATGCTGGAGGCAACGCAACAATATGCTTAATTTTCTGTGTGACTACCTGTGTACCTGTGGAGGTGTGTGTCCCTGTTCATTTGTGTGTGTGTACGTGTGTGTGTGCGCGTGGGTCGAGATACAGCAAGAGCCCAAACAGTGCGGCGCCAGCAGTCTGCCCTTCCCTTGAGAACGTAACGGCTGAGTGCCATTGGAAAGAGAGCAACGGGAGGGGTGAGATAGGGGACTGGGGGAGGGGCTGATTGCTTAATGTTAGTACTATGAAAGGTAGCAGGTAAAGGCTTTCAGGTGAGGCTGCTGATGCCGCTTTGTCGGCACCAACATGGCAATGAAGCAGCAAAAACAGTGTGAAGTGTCCCCATGATTCAGCTCACACTTCATGGCATTGCATTTAGTCACCAGGTACACACAAGGTTTATTCTCACACTAATAAAAACCTCCAAGCAAGGACTTTCTGTCATTCCCGTCCCCCTAAATGAAACAAAAACGTTTGATATCCTACAAGAGAAAGTCCAGCACTTAAAATAAATTCACTATCTCCACATTTCTACTTCCAAAAACCCCTCAGTGCCATGTAATAATCCTACAGTGCAGTGCCAACACAGAAACGCTGTCTAAATTCTCATTTTAATCTGTAGAGGACAGAATTGGATGTACGAGAAAATATGAAAATAGGGTGAACTCCAAAGCCCTTGTGCTTACTCCATCAGAAATACATTTCTGCTGTGCTCGGCACAATCCTAATGCCAAAACATTTACCCACAGTCCTGCTGGCCTCCCCCGGCCAGGCTCCACTTCAGTCCATCCATTTTTAAACAGAACCTTTTTATGTTATATTAACAGAACCATAACTGGCTGAATCCAATGTCAAGGAGGGGAGGGGGGGGATGTTTAATAAGGCCAAAAATCACTGAAACTCAATCTGGTTATGGAGCACTTTTTGTTTTCATTGACTCGCAGCTGACTCATTTTATGCACTAACTAGTTAGACAAATACAAAAATATTGGAGTGAAAATATTTTCAACTGGTGGTATGTATGTTACAGGAATAGGTTTTCCTCTGCCTTATCCACAGGGGGTATTAAAGTTTCCCGCTTCTATTTCTATATCAAAACTATCAAACTAGATTTTTAAGGCAGGGTTGGACAAGTCAGCAGAGCCTATAAGCTCAAAGCTACGCCTGTCAATATCATTCTTTCTAGTCTGATCCAAGTCAAACCATGATGAATCAAACACAAGCACCCTAATAAAAACAAAAGCAGCGCTGTTCAGACAGCTCTAATTCCCTTGACAGCCTTCGAGCCAGTCCCACTTACGGTTATTATGGCTATAAATACACTGGTTACCAGGGCTAGAATGTCAACGCTGTTTGCCCTCGTTAAGACACATAATTACCTCATTTACATCTCGTTTCCTCCCAAAAATCGGAAGCCATTATACGCCCCCGCACTCTGCTTTCCCCTCCTCTGAGGACAACGATTTGAGTCATCATCCAATCAGCTTCCAAGCTGTGCACTGAGAAGAGCGAGACTCTCATGAGTAAAGCTGCGACGGCTGGACAGAAACTGGGAGAGGCTCATGGGAGAGGAGATGCTCAGGCAGGAAGTGCAAGTGAAGGATACTTCCTGGGCAGAAAAGTCTCTCTTGAGCCTCCACAGGCTGCAGTAATAGAGCTGGATAGTCAGTACAGACAGGTCAGGATTTGTATTACCAGCACAAAAAGCCTTAATACTGAACTGCCAACACATTGCTCTGAAATCCAGAAAGACAAAGCGTCTATTCGAACCAAAGCAGAAAGAGACACACTTCTCACCATTTTATGGAAAAGCATTAAAATGATTCCAATAGGTTCCAAGGTTCCAAGGTTCCAATAGTGAGAGTAAATCTACTGTAATCCTGGGAATAGTGTAGTGTGTATATTAGCCTAAACTGCAATAAGATACCTCTGATACATATGAAAATATGGCCTTCAAGTAGAGAATATACAAAATTAGCCATTAATTAGGTCATGAACTACCAGTCAAAGGTTTGGACACACATAGAAATATGTTTTTCATGAAAATATAGCTGTGTTACAGTCATTGAAATTCGAATGATCTAATTCTAATGATCAGTTGTACTTTTAAATCAATAAACTTGAATTAACAAACATAACGTGCTATTGGAAGACAGTAATGTTTGGTGATTATTGGCCTCCGTACCTTTAGGTAAACATCATTTAAAACACAGCTGCTTCTAGCCACAGTAGTCATTTACACTATTAGCACACTGCATTAACATCTGCTTTTTTCCCAAAAACCTTTTAATTTTAATTTTATGTGTGTCCAAACTTTTGACTGGTACTGTATGTGTACTCCAACAAAGCCACGCGCAGGGCTGGATTAATTAATGTGCTAGAATTTAACATGTGCCTCTACTGGAGGGGCTGAGAAGCTACAGTACCTAGGACCTTAACATTTTAGTTGCACTCACAGCCTCTGGAGGGGTAAGGGGCATTTGGTATTCCAACGCTGCATGAGAGAACGTCACAAACACAATTTTGGACATTTAGACCACATATTGTGTTTCAGTATTTCAGCCTTTAGGACCTAGCACTGATCCCGGGGGCCAAGCATAGATATACACAAACCTTCTTGCTAAAAGACACAACAGACGAAACACCATTATGGAGGTTGTGATACGCGTGTGTCCAACGACAACATAATCTGTAGACGAGATCGGAGAGACTTCATTCCTGACATCGTTGACAGGTTCCAGCTTTTGTCTGTCCACATCAACAACAAAAACAACAACATCAGATAGAAGCAGCTTCCCTCTATCTTATTATCCCCTCTCTCAATGCTTTCCACGCTTTTCTGTTGCCTCTTCTTTGCTCCTTCTCTCTCCCTCCTACAAACTATCTTTACCGGCTTACTGTTATGGTGGGAGTCTAGTATATTGTGTGTGTGTGTGTGTGTGTGTGTGTTATAACAGTATTACAGCAGTTGTGTATGAAAACAGCAGATAAGACAGCAGGATGATGAAATGTGAAGCAACAACACATGACCCAGCTTAAAGATCTCTGATAAAAACAAACACACTATGTGCTGTAGCTACACACATTGCCCCAAAAGCACACACACGTTTGAATACACATGTACACACAACGTATACATGCATACGTTATTAATACACACAAGCTGTGAACCAAATGTTGCACATGTTCACTGTGGACTGAAAAGCAAACGTACCCTCATATTTATGATGCATGTAGATATGTATATATGCAAACAAGTGTACAAGTCAGTTCGGCATGGTAAATGAAAAAAAGGCTCGATAAGATCTGTGAGACAGGCAAAGAGAGTTTATATGGTGAGTGGACGGCAGGTGAGGAGGGCAGTGGGCTATAGTTAAAGCAGGGATTCATAAAAAGGGGCATGGAGGTGTACACAGTGCTTTATTTACTGCTTGTTGTTGTTTTGTGGCCTGTTGTTCTTGTCTCTATTGCATCCACTCACCCCAGCCTGTCAAGGCAGATGGCCGCCCACCCTGAGCCAGCTTCTGCTGGAGGTTTCTTCAGTTAAAGCAAGTTTTCTTCTCAACTGTCGCCTTAGTGCTGCTCAAGTATCATTTGTTGGGTTTTCTGTATAATCTTCTAATCTTTCTACATAGTTGTATTGTTAAATTCTGTAACTGCCATCCAGTAAAGATCTGTATGTGAGATCAACTTACGTAATGATTTTACACCCTGTGGAAAGTTTTTGGAATTAGGCTACAGAGACACCCAGTCAGTTACAGTGATACCTCTTTACACATATACACTCTTTGGCTACATACAGTGCTATTGTATTGATACATATTTCCCCCAAAACGTGCAGAAAGCATACACAAAGACAACAGTAGTCTTTTTTTCTTCCATAAGTTTAAATCATGAAATTAACACTTACTGACTACAGTAAGTGACATTTTAAGCAGCAAACAAGTAAACTACAGTCACGGTAGAGCACAGCGGAAATGCCCCTAGTTAACTGATCATGGATGATGTTGTTTTCTTGGGCAGATTTTTTTTAAAAATGGGTGTACAAATATACTTGGCCAACCTGCCCAAATAAAGTATCTATTTCTCTATGAAAAGACTTCAATTTTCACATCCTAGAACTAGTTAAAGGGTACCTAATTAAGCAAACGAGAAAATGTTTATCCAATCTTAAATGCCCGTGTGTGGAAATGTGAATTCAGTCAGACATGTCTTGGAGGCCCTTATCTAAAAAAAAAGAGAGAAATCTACTAAGTCTGGTCTTGACAATACAGGTTTGTGGACATACTTGAATTCAGGTGACATTTTAGGTTATATTAGGTTAAATATCCATCCACTCATCACACTGACCGCTTGCCCTCTCAAGGGTTGCAGGAATGCTGGAGTCTATCCCTTCTGTCACTGGGCAAGAGACAGGGCACACCCTGGACAGGTCGCCAGTCTATCACAGGACTGACATATAGAGACAGACAACCATTTACACTCACATAAGCAGAAACAGATACAACTAATCTGAAAGATCATATAAGAAAATTCATTAAGGCTCACCAGAATGGAAGGGATTACAAAAGAATTTCTATAGAGTTTTGACTCCAACTGCTGAGCAGATCATGTACAAAAAAAAAAAAAAACAGCCACAAAAGTGGAACTGATCATACAGACAGCATGGTGTGCAAGCAGCAGCTCTGGTTCTGCGTTCTGAAGCTATTCTGTGAGGAAGAATAGTGTTGTTTAGTTGACATTACTGCTGCAAAGCCATGAGTTCACATACTTTAGTGACCCACAAATATTGAAGATATTTTTACTTGTCCCTTTATCTAGTTTTGTGACATTAATTTATGCAGAAACAGAGTTAACTACATTTTAAAGATTATATGGGATATGGCTTCTACAATGAATAGAGATGTGATAGAGAGATATGGAGGTAGATAACCATCAAACTGAAATTTAACACTATAATCAGCACCTTGAATCTAGAAAAATATGTCTTGATACAATGTTGTTTGTTGTTTGTTGATAATGAAAGGTTGACTAAACGGTAAACTATTTAATGGAAAACTATGTAGAATACCTTGTTTGTGAACATGTGTCCCTTGTAAAGTCAAGTAATTCTTGTATGAAATACTGCTGTATTTTTTTGTATAGTACTAAATATTATATATTAATAAGGACCATATTCAGACTGCTTCTCTCAGAGGTTGCAAAAATTCAGTGGGAAAATCTAATTTACTTTGAGTAGTGACTTAATCTCACCAAGTGGTTAGCATTAGCATTAGCTGTGAGCTTGCTAACATTTCATTTTGCGTAACCAAGGACTTTTTTTGTCATTAGAAGCTTAGATAAAACTGGGACACCAATGAGCCACTGCCTGCAAACAACAAAATTCTATCAAGTTTCACAAACACAAAGTTATAGATTCTTTGACCAGGGAACTTGCTGACTTTTTGTTTTGATAATAGTAGCATTACATAACTATTAAATGATAAGAATATATTTTATATCTAAGCTATACTTTGCCTCCTTCTTTATTTTTGTTTTCCTGTTTGTTCTGACTAGGTAGTATAAAATATTGAACTTGATGAACGTGTACGCAGATGAACTTCAGTTTAGAGTGATTAGGAAAGCTGCAGTGCATAGAGAACTGCACAAGTTAAATTCACTTGCTGCACAAGTAGCCTTTAAGTTATATTTAGCAAGTAAATTGTTGACATTTTATTTGTCATACAAGTCATACAATTCTCTCTCTACTGTCGTCCAGTGCTTGCTCAGCTTTTGCTGAGGAAAATGGACATTTGAACATCTGCAATTCTGCAACAACTGGGAAATTTGACTGAAAGTTCTACAACAGCTACAAAATGGACTTTGGGGCAATGATGTGTTCTCAAAATTCATTCTAAATATTCACTTGACTTGTCGATAAAATTGCAGTAACTTATCTATGACTCAGACTCACAGACTTATTTATGACAAGGTTTAAATAAATGTAACTTTATTTTTCATGTGTCCATCTGTTTTTTGTGTCTCCAGTTATTTGATTCATCCAGAGTACCAATGCTTAACTTCAAGCTAGGCCAAAACCATCCATCAACTTCCCGTTTGTCCCTTCCTTCTACCAATTCTGAATGACAGTGAGGCAAACACATACCAATCAGTGGCTAGTTCTCTATCTGATATGGAGTTGATCATGGTGACATGCGGAGGGTCTCCAGTGACTTCACACACACATATCCATCTCCACACACGCTCAGCCCTCTGGTCTGATAACAGCAGTTTCGGTGAAAAGAGGAAGTTGAGGGACAGATATGCTTTTTCCGGATGGACAGGTATGGTTTTGGCTACGCTCCACTACTCCGAGACACCTCAGTGATTGGCATGGAGGCCGGGTCGTCTCCTCCACTGACAGATTATTCATATCACCTAGTTAGGTTTCATGAAGCAATTATATGTCTTCACACTCCACCAACTTTGGGAATGGCAGACTACAGAAACACACACTATATGGTCTCTGATGGTGGGAAATGGATGTCACTGAGGAAGAGGAAGGTGGTTTGATAGGGTGCAAGCTCACTTCGGGGGACTAAAGTAAGGTATTTTCAAGACGCAAGGTTTTTTAAATACTCTTCGTGAAAGATTTCTGTAACATGGGGCAAATTATGGACAAAAGGTTTCTTTAATCTGCGTCTTGAAAACCTGATAAGTGACATACATAATACTGCCTACTGTACATCTTCGAGTTCTTTGAAAACTGATGAGGGTAAAGTTGGCATTAGTAGTGACAACTGATGGACAATGACGAAAAAAACAAAGTAAACATCTCACACTTCACCACATTCCTTATTTGACTGACAGATGATTTCTGGGAAGTGGAGAACAAAAAGACAGTAGTAAGTTATGTCACGATATGGTACATTTGGCACAAAACGTCTTTCGGTTTTACCTGAAGCAAACTGGTTTTTCTTGTTACTGTTTTCATTAAAAAGACCATAGTAATATCTCTCAGCTACTTTAAACTACAATATGTAACTTTCATAATTTAATATCTACCATCAAAATTGAGTTTTCCTGTTTTGTTTCACCTTATGTAGCTTCAAAGTAGTTTACATTATATTATTCCTCACTGCCTTCATGTCTTGAATTAAATTTGGAGGACACATCATTGCCACAAAGTCGGTTGTAGAGCTTGCAGTCAAATTTCCCTGTTGTTGCAGAATTGCAGATGTTCAAATGTACATTTTTCTCAGCAATAGCTGAGCAAGCACTGGGCAACAGCAGAGAGTAAAAACTCCCTTTAGCAGAAAAAAAACCCCAGCAGACCCAGGCTCAGTGTGGGCGGCCATCTGCCTCGACCAGTTGGGGTGGAACTGAAAGGGGAAAGAGAAAAGAACAACAACAAGTTTTAGCTTAGTGTATTAGTACACTAAGCTAAAGTTAATGTAACACAGCACTCCTGCAACAATCATTTCCGGTTGCTGGTTAAACTCATTTTAGCAAAAAATGTTAATTTGTATGACGTATCACATGGTCACATCTAAAAAAAAGTGCAAGGAAGGGTGAGATGTGATGAACTGAATGCACTTGCGCTGTTGCAGTTGTATACATAGAAAAAGTGACAAATACTTATGTGAAGCCTGGTAAAAACCCAGCCTACTTTCACACCTCTGCAACCCTGGTTAATTGCTGTGTGAAGTGGGTGTTCTTTTCAGGTTGTTGCCAACAGAATGTCACGGAAACGGTTCCTCTTACACTGTCAAGCAGCAGTTTTAGATGCTGTGAAATGTGGCGTCAGTATACAGCCCATAATCAGCGATCCAATCAGTCATTTATTCAATCAACAAAAATATCATCATGACAAAACATCAGGAAAGAAACTGAATAAAGCCAACAAAGCCCAAACTGTTTTGATAGACACTACAATAGTAAATATTAATGCCAACAGAAGAAAATTCTCTCATTTAACTTTAGTTAAGTATACTTACTATACTATATATACTATATATACTATATTATACTACTATAGTATACCTACTATAGTAAGTATTTTACTTTTTTGTAAGCTATTACTATTACTGCAAAAAAAATCAGGATAGCCTGACTGCTTCTGAAGAGATTCACTGCTGAAAGATGCAGCTGCATCGACAGGGTCAGCACTTACACGTGGGGCTTTCAGGAAAAACAAACATAAAATGCACATACATAAAATCTTGGTGTGCAGCGAGTGAGGTCTCTGCTGCCTGTAAGTGACATCATGGGAAAACTGTCAGTTAGCAGCTTTTATTTTTGGCAAGAACACCTGCATGGACACCGACAGACAGGTTTTTATGGAGTGATTTCAGCTCTTTCTCTCCTCTTCTTCACACACATACACTAGACTCTGCACAGCCCTAGTTCTCACACCATCAGCTGTGACCTGGTTAGCTTTAAGCTGGTGTTTGAGCCTGACCCTTAGTTGCGGTTGGCTACTCAGACAGGGCAATAGTTTGCACTCAGTCACACACACAGAAACCCACACACTGGCCACTGTGGCTAATTGAATGGCCAGGGCAGGAGGGCCAGGTCTTTATGCTTGTGGAGAGGAGCCATGAATATCTCTGTTTCATTTGGACTTCACACACTGAGGCGCTAGGAAAAGGTGAGTGTGGGAAAGAGCAGCAACAGGCTTTTAATATGTATACCTTACTAAAAGCTCCGTGGGGTAAGAGTGTGTGCTTGTGTTGAAGAAAATTGGATTTGCACAACTGACATCAATACAAGATTAATACAAAACATACACATGCATTCCTTACGTTGTTACATATCTCATCTCCTTCCAATATTACACCTGAAAATGTATGTTTTCAGAGAAGAGAACAGTTTTTTTAAAAGGTTGTACTAACACAAACCCTACCATCACCATGCTAACATTTCCACAATGCTAACAAGTGGTTGTTTAGCCTGTGGTAATGTTTGCCATGTTCTGTATCCATCTGTAGCTAGTTAGCATGCTAACACTTATTAATATACAGTAGTTTTTTCTAATGAAAGGCTTTACCACAGTTTATTATAATCTTTGCTGAGGTGGACATAACTTTCATCTAATGTCAATGCATTAATTAAGATATTTAAAATAAAAAACTACAAATGTTGACAAATGCTGATGGCTAAACTTTATGATTACAATTACGATCACGATTATATTTCAGAAACCCAACCACTTGATTATGATCAGGGAAAGACTGTCATCTTGGACAGATATTAAAAGTCAATTGTGGCACAAGACAAGCAATTTCTAATCAAAACCATGAAAACCATGCTGCAATTACTTGTCCTCCAAAACATAAATGAAAAAAACATTTACGTAATGTCTGTGAGTCAGTGTCCCTGCAGTAATTCAGGATTTTCACATACATACAAATCAAAAAATTAAAATTGTGAATCCTTAAAACAAGGTTTTATTTTTTTATAGCCCTCAAAAAATATCTTTTTTTAAACAAGGTTCTTAACGTGCCTTGATAATATGCAAATTAAAAGTCATAAATGTCTGATTTTTGGGATGGATTTTCATTTCAGGCCTTGAGGCGATCTATAGCTTCAACTAATAAATTCTGCATATGGGTTCAACACAAGTACTGGTTCAGGTATATGTATATACAGTATGTCTTCATTTGTTTGGCGAATTTGTAATTTTTATGCGTGAGTATATAAGTCGTTATTCATGTGGAGGTCAATTCCACTGCATCTGCATAAGGAAAGGACCGGAGGTAAGGAACAAGGAAAAAAATGACTTTTGGAAAAGTGAAAAATGAAACCTTGGAGCAGCAGTTGAGAGAGAATCGAGAGAACGGTGGCAGAAAGATGGAAAACAAGAGCAGATGGAGAGAAAAGGGAAGATTCTACCTTATTGGATGTTCAGTATTCACACAAGTCATGTCACAAATTATTATGGAACCTAAGAACAAGGCACTGCATCACATATATACAGTACTTGTGTAATAAATATCAGATATTGGCCAAAAACATTATGCTGCTAACCTGAAAAAATTTTTTGTCAGTAGGTTAACATGATGTAAATGCGGATTTTAGACACTTTTGAACTTAAAAATGGATCAATCAGCAGCTGCGGTACTTTATTCACCCACACATACAACCCAGAATACTGGAAAAACATTCAAGTCTGTGTCATACTCGTGGATTTGAGACAGTATTGTGCAAACTCGTTTCACCACGATGAGACATGCCTCAGATTTAAAGCAAAAGTCAGTCCGTAAATGAAGCTGCTTTGTGACTACCTCCACACACACACACACACACACACACACACATTTGCAGACACAGTAAATACTTTTACATTCATTTGCCCATGCTAATAGCTTTCATAAGTGCAAGGAGGGGCCCTAGCTTCAATTATGGTATAAACACTTATAGGAAAGCCCATCATACACACACACACACACACACAAATAAATACACACACCAATAAAGAGGGAAGTGAGCATCATTAGACCTAATGTGACTAACTACAGAGACATCACTGTCTCTGTAGTTAGTCACAGACAAGTGGTGGGAGAAGTACTGACACCACTTACTTAAATAAACGTAGTAACATCACAGTGTAGATATACTCCACTGCAATTAAGTTTACCACAAGCAAAAATACTCAAAAATTACTCAGCTCATATTACTGCATTATAATCGCTGATGCAATAATTGATGCATTGAATTTAAAAATTATTGAATTTTAACTGTTTTATGATTATACTGTATTTCATACCATTAATTTAAAAGAAAACTCTTAATTAGTAGCGGCGTAGTGAAGTACTTGAAGTATCAAGTATGCACAAAATAAAAACACTCAAAGTAGAAATTTCTCACAATGGTGCTTAAGTACAGTACTTAAGGGTACTTAGTTCCGCCACTGACTCAAACAAACAGTTTACAAACAGATGTGGATTGAAATGAATGAATCACCTCTGATAAGACATTATGATTCAGCCTTAACCCTTTTGTAACTAGTGTCATCAAATGTGTCACCAAATGGGGTCGCCAGAGGCGTCTGTTGTTCATACTAAGGCAACACTAGGATGTCTGAATTCTGGGAATTTTCTTTTAAACATCAAAACAGTAGAAAACTGTAAATGCTATTAAAGAGTTACTCCAGAAGTGTTTCAGGCCCGAGAGACAGTTTTGAGTTGGATAGAGCTGGTGTGCATTGATCAGTACCTCAAACAAATATATGTATGTGTAGAAAATACATATGTTTTGCATATTTGTATGAAAGTCGCAGAGGCAAAAAAAGAAAAAAAAGAAAAGCTTTGTTATACCCTCCAATAATAGTCTGGCAATAGTCATAATAGTCTAGTCTCACCTGCAAAGGGTTAAAGATGCAGTGAGATTTCTTTTCTTACTCGGACTCCAAAAAGGCTCCACTTTAATTAGCCGTATTTGAATTCTTAAAATGATATAGACTTATAGCATCAATAGATACACTGACATGTAATTGGAGTATTAGCATTACACTATAGGGATGTCACAAGAGCAAATACTTGGTGTGAAGTATATACAGAAAGTGTGAAGTGTGAAGGGACTTCTTTTCTGTGGTACTAAAAGCACCTGAGGTATTGCCATTGAATGTGATTTCTTCGGCATTGACAAGGCTGGAAAATAACCTTACAAGTGGCGTTAAACACTAAGAGAAGGGCGTGTACAACAACATGTGGCATGATGCAGGTGCAGCAACAAGTCTGCCATAACGTCGCAACTTGAGGGAGAAAACACTCCGGAGCTCACATGATTTAGTTTTATTATTGTCATTCATTATAAAACACCCGTATCTGCTTACGCCTTTAGAATTAGCATTAACAGCAGTATCAATCTTAGTTTCAATAGCAATGTAGGAGTAAGTGTTACCAATTGACTCCCACTCTCAGCAGTATCTTAATTCAATGTGTAGTTGTTGTGATTTACTCATATGAATGTTTTTTATGAAAGAAAAAACACCACTGGAGATCAGCTGCATCCTCCATTAATATTCTTAATCAAAAGTGGCACCTAACTTCAGACTATGGATATAACTCATATGGTGTGTTTTCTTAAATGTGGAAAACTGTGATTTATTCAAACTTGAAAAAGGGTGAGAGAGAGAAAGGGAGGAAAGGATAGAAGGGTGAGACAAGGGTTAGAGTGAAATAGCAGTTAGGAGGTTGGGAGGGTTAAAACTGTTAGTTTAGCCCTAAAGCAAGATTTTTCCTCCCCTGGGTGTATTTTTCTCTCAGACCCAAACAAACAAGGAGCGCAATTAGTCCTGTGCATGTATGTTTGTGTGCAAATGAGTACGAGTATGTGAATGTAGAGCGTGGGAGCAAACAACAATGATCTTCATTCTCAGAATTCAAAATTGAGTTATGTGGACATACACACACTTATAAGGACATGCATGTCCTGCTAAACTCTTTCTTTCTGACTCTCTCTCTCTCTCACACACTCACACATTATTTCTTATAACACTCTAATATGGTTCATTTTCAGCTATCAAAACACACATGAAAAGAGTGTTAACGCTGTCAACAAGCGAGCATGGGATGTGGAACCGTCGTTTTCATTCTCAATATGTCAAGGTTGGGGTGTATTCCAGCAGAGAGTGAGGAGGGGGAGAGAGGGAGCGGGCGAGTGAGGAGTCGGGGAGAGAAAAGGAGAGGGAGAGAGGGTTAGAGGGGGAAGGAGTGTCGTTCTCCATCCTCTGCTCTCCAGAGAATCCCATCATGAAACGCCAAAGCACAAAGAGCTCAGAGCCTTCGACTGAAACCAAGGGACCTTTCATCCAGGAGCGGGAGCAAGGCTGGGGCAACAGCACCACCCAGCATGCTGGTACAAGTACTACACCTCCTCCTGTACACCCTGACCTGCCTGTCTCTCCATTAAAAAAATAAAAAGCATTTTGGACTGCCCACAGTCAGTGATCAAAATGAGCAACGGCGAACAATTCAAGTCAAATCCAACTCCTCCGAACACATGAAAGAATTAATCAAAGTGTCAGTCTTCTTTCTGTGTGGGAATCTAACCCTTAATGGGCTGCGCCAACCTCATAGCCAAGTACACACACACACACACACACAAAATCAAACTAATTACAATTTGTCCTTTCTCTTTTGTCCTTTTCACAGTGCTTCATTTTAATTCACACCAAGAACACATTAAAAAAGGGGGTGGTGTGTGTATATGAAGAGCACAAGGGGGGCGTACTGAGGGATTTTCCAAAGTGGCACAGTAAAATAACACAGTGGAGTGTATATCAGCTTCCACTCTCCCTCATTTAAATAAGCGCCAACACTGATTTTCTAACAAAAATATGGTACTAGTATAATAACAATGAAATAAGACCCTGTGAAAACTCGCAGCCTGCAGCAAGTATTTAAAATATCATTTAAAAAGGGCTGATCTGTAATTCAGAGCGGATATGGTATCAGACGGCGTGCTTGTCATTCCCGGCTATAATCTCCACTACACCGAGAAACACACTGTCTGCTGGCAGCACTGGAGAGAGGGAGGAAGAATAGGGAAGAAGGAGGGGAAGCGGGATTTGGCTACTTATTTTTCCTTCTCCTCTAGGTGCCGTTCTCTCATCTGCTATCTGCGGCACAATCTCTGAACCTATTCTAAGAAAAATCACAGATTAGAGAGAGAAGATGGAGTGTAAAACACGCAAGGAAGAAGAAATGGGAAAAAAGTTTTCAAAATAAAAGTATTAGAGAGCAAATGACAGCAGAGGGAGGAACTGAGACGAGGTCTGTTGAGAAAAAATGGCCAATAAATCAGATCGAATCAACCAACAGGTCCATTTAGTCCTTTCAATCATATCACATGACCTTCTATTTTGTTCATTTTAATATTTTAACAACTGCTCATCCATGCTGTCCTAAAAGATTAGACTGAATGTTGACCTTTGAGCCAGCTGCTGGCGAAAGGTCCATTTGGTAGCTGCTCTGGAGTTTTCAGTCAGATGGCATTATTTCTTCAGTAGATGGAAGTATGGTGTAGAGATGTTTGAATTTCCATTTTATTGAGCACTTAAGAACTTCTCATCCAGGTTGGCTCAAAAGATCAGAGTTAAAGTTGAAGTGGAAAATAGATGCTGACAAAAAAAGTTGACTTTTCTATTTAATAGTTGTTCTGAAGCTTTTAATCTTATCACCCAATCTAATTCTTTAATAATAAAAAAAATGAATATGTAATCGCTTGTTCTAGCATCTCAAACATCAGACAGGATAGGCTGATGGGACAGATGAGCTGAGGCAAGAAGAGATGACAGACTTCTGAGAAATGGTCAACATGGAAATAAAGGATGGCAAACCGTAAACAATAAATAGTTTCTTATCAAAAAGAAATCCTTAAGAAACATCGTAAATTAAATTCTGTCAAGAATGACAGGTCATTCTTCATCTTGGAAACTGCAGGTGACAAAACAAGGTTCATTTAGTAGCTACCTACATATTTATGTGGCTTTTTTTCATATCACATCATCTTCCTCGGCAAATAGAGTTTAAATTAACCTTGTTGTCATGTAAAGATATTTTTAGTACTTCAATGTGTCACTGAAAGCTCATTCTTGGCCGAGTTAGTAAAAGCTGTTTAAGAGCATTCAATTTAGGTTTAAAACTTTATTACATTAAAAATTAACAGAGGAAAAAAAAAACACACCAACACATTAATTGATAAAGAAAATGACAGGGATTTATGAATGTCTGACACTGTTCTGAACACACACATATAGAGGAGACACCAAAACACACATTGGGTTTTGGTTAGACATGTGGTCTGGACAGGAAAGAGCTGGGGCCGCCACACTCAGCAGGACGTGGACCTGGGGCAGTCTTACTACACACACACTCTTACAAAGCACACTGCCAGACCATCCTTACCCACCTATCCTGTCGCAGCATGGGGTCAGAACCTGCCAGGCTCTCACACACACATACACACACACAATCACAAGTATATTCCTAGTCAAACACACACACATGCTCAGTTGGCGGAAACTGGCAGTGACATGCTGTCCAGCGGCTCAGGCCGGGCGCTCTGAGGTTGGCCTGAACCATCTATCATTCAGCCACAAACACCGTAACCCAAGACATGAGTGGCAGGGGATCACGTACATGCACACACTCACACACACACACACAAGTGAAGAAGACATATGTAAGTATTCTCACAAACAAAGCGCTGGCTCAGACAAAGCCCACGACACGCTACACTGGCCGTGTATGAAAGACTCAACATGAACTGAATCTAATGAGACGTTTTGATCAGATTCAACACACATATGCATGAATAGGTTTTTCTATGACTTATCAGTGTTCAACGCGGCGTTTCAGTGTCCAGTGGTCTAAATGATTATGACTTCCTCTAGTTTCTGCTCAAGAAACAAGTTGTTCGGCATCGTACCTATCATATCCCATTATAGTGCTGTAGATTTTGATTTTAATAATGATAAAGGCCCAGAAAGAAGATTTTGGTGGCTATTTATTGCAGTAATGGAGCTAGACCTAGCTCACCTACCACAGCTTCAGCATTTAAAATGTTTGAAATCCAGCACTAACCTATGGAAAACCTACCCTGACATAAGGTGCGTAAATTCTTTTTCAAAAAAGGAGGAGTCACAATGCTGAAATTCCTGTAATTCTCTTGTAATGATTATGATTAAGCATCAGATCAAGCTTCTTCTATAATCCACTTGAGTATAGAACGCATTGACACAGAGACAGAAGACGTTTCAGTAGAACAGGCAACCTAGACAATCCAATTTCCCTGAACATGTCCACATAGGAAACACGCTGACCTATGAATGCCTCAGTTGAAAGAGACAAAAGAAAAACACACTATGGGTAAATGATAAATAAAAATTTCTGCAGATCGGTTATGCTTTGGGGGATAATTTTGTCTTTATGGTTGGGGTCCACTTGTGCCATTGGGGCTGTGACACACCAAGGTGATGGTCAGCTGTCAATGTCAGCTAGCACCTGTCACCCATGTTTTTGAGGTGTGTATGTCACCAGTGGCTCTAGATGGACTGCTGTTGTTGGCATCTCATCTAACATACTGAATCTGCATTGGTCCCCATCTGCAAGAAAGACTCTGACTGGCAATTCAATTTATTGAATCAGTGCATGAGTAGAGAAACAGAAGTTAAGAAAGCAGAGAAATGACGTAGAGAAGAGCGCACACACGAAAGCCTGTTCCCATTCCTTCTTATCCCATCATTCCAATGCAAGAATATTTTGGTCATCTCAAAAGAAGAAACTTAAAACTATGTGTGTTTGTTCAAGTACCACCTTTAACCTGATTAAACATTTACATCCTGATGGGAGTGGTCTCTTCCAGGATGGCAAAAGCTTCCCTCCACAGGGCAAGAGGCATCACCGACTGGCTGGATGAGAATTTTGTGCATCATGTGTTGTGGCCTGCACCAGATGCTCACTACCACCATCACCAAATAATAATAACTGATACTTTCCCTTTGGCAGCCACATGTGGCCAGGAATTGGGGGAACGTGCATATACCAACAGGTTTTTTACAACTCATATATGCAGATGCTCAAGAGAAATCTGAGTGATAAGTGACAGGATGACAAAGTGCTAAACATCCTGCTTGACTGACTGGATTAACAAACTGAAGACACTGTAGATCACGAGCCGTCAACAATATCAACAGCATCTACTCTTCACAAACTGATCCTTCTCCAGTTTGCAGCCCACTTCCCAGATAACCCACCACACAATCAAGCCTTCAGCTTGAGTAAGTGCCCCATTTCATTTGTAAAATACCCCTGTGAATGATGCAGACCACCACTCCTCCTGTCTAAATCTTTTCCTCTCTCTCTCTCTCTCAAAAGGCCTCACCATTCACGCTGCTCGAAATCCGGAGCTACTAGATTGATGGGAGGATGCCTCTCATTTGGACCTGGAGAAAAGTGGCCAGTTTAAGTGCAGCTACTGTATTTTAAACACCATGAGTGTTAAAGAGACTGATGAGCCTGGTGGCGACAACTGCAACGGTGACCCTCCCTCCTGGCTTCTCGCAAATCCCCACTGGGAGAATGAGAAAGAGGATGGAGGGAGGTGGGGAGGAAGGGAATAAATCTGCGTGGTGGTGGGAATCGATCGTCTCTCCCTCCTTTCCTGCGCTATCTCATCTGTAGGGGCTGAGAGAGGCAGAGCGGTTTAAACGATCCTGACCTTGTCCGACATAAATAGTCAGAAAAGTCCATGATGCAGATAGCTTTGTGTAAGGCTGGGGGGGAGGAGGAGAAAAGACGGAGGGGAACGTATTGAGATAAGAACAGAGTGGGGGGGTGAATGAGATAATGCCTGAGCGTTACTACATCAGAGTTTGTGTCGCTCACACGTACGCGCTGTGGGAAACCGCCTCGGCCCTGCTTCCTGTCTTCCCTCCTTCAGTGCTATCGCTCCATCTTTTTCCCTCTGATCAAGAAAAGGGAGCCGAGAGTGAAGAGGCAGAGAGAAGGAGTGGAAGGCCTGTCCTTTCAAAGCTCTCGTCCTTCTCTCTGTGATTACCTGAGTGAGGCATGGAAGGGATGGAGGAAGTCAATTGGCTCCCGCGAACACCCATTCTGAACTCACGAAGAAGACGTGAGTGTTTTAAAGCAAAGAAAAAGGCTCTTTTGTGCGGCACACCTCTTCTTTTCTTCTGGGTGTAATGCTGCTGTACCTGACAGTGGCGCTGCCCCAGGTAAAGGCAGAAATCTCTGCCTCCATTGTCACCTGTTCCTCTAATCATTTTCCACCCATCATGCCACAATGGAAGAGGGTGATAACGATAACGAGGTGAAGCTAATACGGAGCAGCAGCGAGGGCCCCCTCGTTACAATGTTCAGACGTCTTCACTCGTTCACGAGCGCGCACGCACACATTTATACACTCCTATGCACTTGCAGAAGCACACATTTTTTCTCGAGTCACTCACACGCGGATGTTTGAGCCATTTCATTGTGGTGCCAACTGACAAATCGCCTTCACAGTGACGCAGCTACGCGCTTTCACAGCTTCATCCTAAAACATAATAACAGAGAAAGAAGAAGAAGAAAAGCGTTTCAGGTCATTTCTGCTGCTGTGAAGCAAACAAGACTCTACACTGAACATGTGACATCACTTGGATTTTATTTTCCAAGCTCTAGCCAACATTCTTAAAAGTACTGTATAATATAGTAATATTATACTCACCATGGTAATTGCAGAGACATGGGAACACAACAGCAATGTTACAAATATGCGTGACAGTAGGGCTGTGCATTGGGAAGAGTTACAATACACATCATGATACTGGGATTACAATTCAATATAATGCTATTTTTTAAAATCACATTTTAAAATTGTCACAGTATAAAGAACATGCCATCATATGCAGCAAAACAATTTGAAAGTGTAAAACAATTTGAAAATAGTGTGTTTTTATGCAATCAGAACATTTATTAACCCATCGTCTGTCATGTGTTAATTCAAAATCTATGCTGTATTTTTGAGATTTTTATTATTATTATTATTATCACAAAACATAATCCTAGACGACAGTAAAGGTACTAATACTATCAAGTACTTTTAATACTGCATTATTTGATATTTTCTATATATTCTCAAAATAAGACAATCAGGTTTCTAAAAACACCAAATGTCTCTGAGAGAAACAGTGAAACCGTTATCCAACGTAAAAAAAGTCTTGTTTGACCTGACCTGCTGTACTTTTAACTGTACTAGTCGTTTAAGTGGACTGTCACCACCCATGCAAGGCAGCTCGTTTCTGGCTGTATCTCAAAGTCTTGCAAAAATCTTACTTCAACTTGTCCGATTGTGTGATGGTGGATATTTATTCCCACTGGATTTTACTTTTTAGGTCACAGTGATTACAGATGTCCACAGTTACTTCAGGGTGGAGCAGACCAACAGCAAAGAGGAGTCGCAACAGAAATAAAATATCATATTTAGCACTAACTCTCATGAAAAAACTCCCAACCACTCTCAGTCTCTATAAGCTTTTAATGTGCCATCTGCTATCTAGCTGCAGATCAAGCTGCTAAGTGGGTGAAGATGGACGGATTATCTTGTATACTAATGATCTGCTTTACTTGAACTTTTTATAACTACTAATGAGAGTAAAATATTGATTTTTATCTTTGACCAAGGCATTTTACCCTCAGTTGTTTCAGTCTCTGCAAATATACAAGCCCACTACGATATTCAACATTCAAATGATGATGAATTTGTCGTCAAAAGCATTGGATGGCCTCACACCTTATATTTAAATGACCCAATCCTCCACAGTATATAACAATTACTAAAGCCTTGACATTAGGAACAATGTATTAAGCTGACATTATTATTATTAACTTATTAAATTTGATTTCTGT
>OMLM01002928.1:11352-44122 GCA_900302695.1 Helostoma temminkii | reverse complement strand
GAAGACCAGGAATTAACCTTTTATAAAGCCCTTTTTTAAGGTAGACTTGTAATATTAATGGTGATTATTCAGACGTGAAAACTTGCATCATGACTCTTCCCTCCAAAGATTTAAAACATATTCTGATACAATGTAGGAAACCTTGTAATGTGCAACTTGTATAACTGTGCTAAATTTACTGTTTGTCTTCCAAGCATCATGACAGAGAGGAAAATTATTGCTTCCAAGATAACTTTTCAGACTTTTTTTCAGACTAGCTTTCCACAAATGAGAAAAAAACACTATGACTGATGAGTCTTTTAACTGAACTTCCTGGATCCTGTTTATTCTTTTTGCCACTTCTGTGCACAGACCTTCCTACAAAATGAATATTAAAGAAAAGTGGAACAAACACACACAAGCCTACACATAAATCAATGGTATGAATTGATGAAAATTTCCCAAATTTGCAGCAAACACAGAGCAGAATTCCCAAAACGTGTGCTCACTCCTCCTCACCCACATCCATTTTCCACATCGGATCGTTGGGTCTCATCCAGTGAGGGGGAGATGAGAAGGCTGCTGCTCTGTCTGCATTTATCAGAGTCTGGCATCACTGTAATTTCAGTGTTCAGATGCAATCGCTCCCAACTCCCCTCAGGAGTAAACAATAACAAGCACAAATACAATAGACAAACAAGGCCTGCAAGACATGTCTGCACACAGCACCACATGCTCTCACCAACGCAGGCATGCAAGAAGAAAAAGAACCGCATTTCATACAAGTGAATGATATTAAACCACAAACACTTTCTGTCTGATCTTCTATAACTATTGGTTATTTACTACTGGTCAGGTCTGCATGACCACAACAAACCACAAGACATGATTGGACTCAGATTAGAGATTTGATGTGAAAACAGCAGACCAGCAGTTATATAGTAAAGCAAGTAGAAAAATGTTTTGCTGTTTCAAACTCTGCTCTTTTTCTGATTCACTTACATGCAGGGTGATGCTGAGATCTCACATTCCTTATCAGACAGCACAGCCTGGTGGACACTTTGTAAACTGCAGAAGAGAGACAATAAGGAAATGGTCAAATACAAATGCAACTTATCCCCTTCTGCATATTCTTCCCTTATTTTTCCATTTGTCCGAGACATCTGAGGTCATAACCAAGGATGTGTCTAAATGACTTCCTTCAGTTGTACCTAAAATGCTTCATGCAAGACAATTTAGCTGTAATATGGATTTATGTTGCTTAATAAACACCAACTAACACAGGAAGTCATATGACAAACTAAGATTAAACTGGCAGATTGCTGCAGATTGCAGTTTGGATTTTTTGATTGAGAAAGAAAACCAAATATTAAAGACGGATAATATTTAGCTAATAAAATTAAAAATAATGTGGGTAAAGTGTGTTTAGATTGACAAAATGAACTTAACTCACCATCCATTACTGATTCAGTTCTCCTTGGTAAACCATACTACAGGAAAGACTGGGCAACAAGTAAGCATGAACTGATTCAATCATTTCTATTTTTCCACATAAAACTTCACAAAGCTGTGCCTTATATTGAAATTACTCTTTTAAAAGCCCTACATTCAATACAACTGCAAAAAGAGTATTCACAGGCTGTTACACTAACATGCAGTGTTAAATAAGGCAGCAGCTGCAGTAAAGCGTTTCGTTCAGACTGTCAGGTCATTTAATTTGCTGTGTAACAATACCTTTTATTTTTTACAGTTTTTTGTAAACATTCCTAAATTAAGTAAAATTACTACTTTGTCCTCTAATGTTGAACAGAATTACAAAACTCAAATAGCAGCAGTTTTCTCAATTGTGCTAAAGCATAGTAAAGTCATTTATCTACTCTAAGTGAACACAATATTAAGTTTTATGAGTGGCACTGAAAAGGTATTTATTGCAAATTGGCTGCATCGGGACCAATAACAAAAGATAATTAATGTCACATCAAGTTTAATAATGACCCACTGAAATGTAATTAACTGCACAATTTACAGCTGTAAAACTACAACTTAAATAAGGACCTAATAACATCCGAACTTTGCAGCTTCATCTGTATTTACTGACACTAATTCCTTTGATTTGGAAAATATGTGCATCTGCCATCAAACATAATACTGATTACAATCCTCGAGGATTACAGTAGATTACACAACTCTAGGAACAAGTGTTGAATTGAAACTGCACATCTATCATCATCCATCAATGACAGCGGGTAAAGATTTTATTGATTATCACTTTTGGATGGTGAACTCGCCAACAGTAAAATGTTGACAATCATCTTTCTGGGTCAGAATCAATTGTGAGGAAAGAACAAAACAGAAACTGGTGAAAGGGAGAATGTTCTATGTAAGAGGTTTATTTTCTTCATATATTTTACAAATAGAAGCACAAATGTTCATTAGACTCTTGACAACATGTGCCCGCAGTACTTTGAAGAGCTATAGGCATGGAAATGACGATGTCACTCGTTTATCTGCAAAAAGAAGATGAGAATAAGAATTAGAACACTGAACAAACGGATATTTAAACTTTACTGGTGACTGTGTCTCATGAGCTAGAGGCTTCACCGGGATCTACTGTATTATAACAACAAATTTAAGGTACATACTTTAAGCACTACTACAGCAACCTAGCCCTAAATGGATCCTAACAAAGTCATTACTGTCCACTCTACAATGTTACCTCCTCTGTTAAGTCTCAGTCCCTGAGTTCAGCAGAATAAAGACAAGCAGATTAGGCCAGAGAGGAGAATTAGTCATGAAAGAATGAACGACAGCTTTTGGAAGTTTAGTGAGATGAATATTGAGGAGAGGGGGCAGGAAAAAAAGTCTGAGAGGTCAGAAAGGTAGAGCAATGATGAGAAGGGTGCAATAAAAGGTCAACTAACTCAAGCAAATGTGCATAAAGAGTGGGAAAAGAAAAGTGGTGGGAAAAAAAAGCCAGAGGAGAGAAATCATAAGACATAGCAACTCACAGAGCAGCAGCTCCAGAGATGATCTCAATGAGCTCCTTGGTGATGACAGCCTGTCTGGTACGGTTGAAGGTGAGGGTCAGCTTGTCGATCATCTCAGCTGAAGGGAAAGGAGAGAAATTCCTCAATATCATTGCTCTGTGCTTTTAACTAGACATGTAGTTCAACATCAAGCATAAAGTAAAACTCATCTCATTTTTTTAGTTTGTTTTTTGGGGGCTTTCAAAACACAGACGACCTACAGGTGGCACTATCAGTGAATGCAGCTGACCCTAGGCCTCTATAAGGACTCGTTACATGAGACTGGACAATACACACATGTTAAGATGGGGTTTTAACATGCAAAATAAAAAGCAAAACATAGTGAAAATGTAAATAAATAAATAAATAGTGGCTCCCCTAATTCTAATTTAAGTCTGTGAATATTACCTGTGAATATTTTCCACTACTGATTGACAAATTCATTGTTGTCAATTGTAAACTTGCTCAGTTTTGTCTGACAAACTCTCTAAAAAGAAAATGGTTGGTACTTTTGCTTGATAAATGACTGAACCAATCAGGTGGCAAAACTTTTGCAATGAATCTTCTGGCAATCAAAGCTTTCTTCAAATACTCACTAAAAGCTTTGAGGAACAGACGGTTTTGCTTGATGGTTTAAAAATAAGGGTGTATCAACTACCTCAACTAACCCCACATTCATTATTATAGATCTTATGTCGGAAGAGAAACAAAACTGCAAAAAAGGGTCAATAATATATCATTATTTTGACCACAAAATACAAATATATGAAATTTATTAGCCTAGATGTTTGGAGTCTTACAGGCATTCTTGCTGGCGCTGTCCATAGCAGTCATCCTGGCGCTCTGCTCACTGGCAGAGGACTCCCTCAGGGCCAGGTAGATGATGTTGACAAGAGCAAACTCCTGGTAGTTCCTCAGCACATCGGCATCGATGTCATCATAGATGCCCATGTTCTCTGTTAGAGGAAACTAGATGGTAAGTATCTCTCGGGTTGAGACACCTGAGGGTGAATGTGAAACTATTAGTATTACCTGAGTTAGCAACTGCGTCTGTGGAGTACACAGGCTTCTGGTCAGTCTTGTATGAAATAACAGACCTGTATCGGGAGAACTCGGCTTAGCATTTCACACATTAAATAGAGACTGTCGATGTTTTTACACAGCTCAAAGTAACGATGTCAAACCTGAATCTGTTGTAGATGACGGAGCCCTGGTCAAACTCGTATCCAGAGTTGAGCAGCTCAGTGGCGATGATAGAAGCATCACCAAAAGTGGGGGGCTTGCGACCGACTTCCTTACAGTTCAACATGATGTGCTTTCCATGAGTTCTGACAAGGGACAGTAGATATTACAGATTAAAATATTCATTAGGTGAATTATTTAAATATACTCCTTTGACATCAGGATAGACAACAGATTAAATACCACAGTTCTAGTGACAGAGGTCAATAAACCCTAACTTAATACCATTTCACCTAATGAGAGTAATATTATGGAAGAAACTATGAAAACGTAAAAAATTCTCCTAGTTTGAGTGACACATGTTGAGCTTCCCCGTAATCCCTTCAGGTAACCAACTAAGCAATAACAAATGATTAAAGTGATGCAAAAGTTAGCATTAAAAAGGTAGCTACTGTTATTGCTAACAATAATTATATTCCTCAACACACTAGTTAAGCTACTCGAAGGAGCCCAAGACTCACGTCCCAAAGATACAAAGACTGATTCGTACTTGTGCAGCAGGCCTCTCAGCTTGTCTCCCACATTGATCACCATCACCTCCTTGCCAGAGCCTGTCAGGTTGGCGATCTCGCTCTTGATGGCCTTGGCCACACCGGAATGGATGGCACCGCAGAGCCCACGGTCAGAGGTCACACCAATGATCAAATGCTTTGCTGCCTTGTCCTCTGGAACATTGATTTCAGCCTTCTCGTACAGAGCTGGACGTCAAACACACAGCGGCAAACATATTAGACACTCTGAAAAGCACAATTAGCCTATTTGACACACATACAGTTATTGAGTACTTACACAGAGCACCACTGCCATAGACACGGGCTGGCTTCAGCTGCCTCTCAGCACGAGCATACTTGGCAGCAGCCACCATTTTCATGGACTTTGTGATTTTCTGGATGTTCTTGATGGACTTCAACCGAATGGTGACTAGAGGTAAGATGAAATATCCCTCATAATATTAGACGTCATTATTGTAAACAGCAACATTACTAATAACATTACATTTATATTAAAGGTGTCTATCCTAGAGTTTTCAGTTTAAATTTACCACCAGCAAGTCATAACAATAGGATAATAAATTACATATATAATTACTTACATATATTATTACATATATGATTATCTCTGGCAGAAACTTACACTTATACAACAACCTGTTTTTGAAAGGCTGTTGTGACTATTTGTGTTTTATCATCTTAGAAATATACTGTCATTGTTAATTTTTTTTACTTCTGCCAAGACCATGTTTAATGACCAACTTATGCATGAAACCAAGAAAATGCACAGATATATAAATAACAAATGATGTCTTACAAGACTTGCAGTGGTTTTTATAAAACATTAAAGCCTGTTAGATTACAATCTATTTATTAAATAACAATTTACCAGTTCTTGGCAAAAACCATTCATAGTTTGCACCTAAGGTGTTACCAGTATGAGACTATAGATTACAATACACTACTGGGGTTTTATTTATACTAAGAGTTGTATGCAGTACTTACTGTCCTTCAAGGTAGCCATGTTCCTGACCTGCCCACTGCGAAAACAAACAGTTATGTTAGCTTTAACTGCAGAGCATTATCAATATGCAAAAGCATCATTAACAGTTTCTAATTAATTTACTTTAACCCGGAGGCACGTTGACTTTGTTGGTTTCTATGGCTGAAAGTGAACTAGCCTCAGTTAGCTTAACGTGTTCTGACAGTTAACTAACCTTTGCTTGTATTGTCGCTGGGACTGCTGTGTATGTTAGACAATGCAATAAAATAATATACTCCTATACTAACGACTTTCCAGTAACGTTATGCACGTCAATGTCAAAACATTTTAGCGAGTACATGTAAGGTGAGTTAGCATTAGCTTGTAGCCGGCTAGCCGCTTCATTCACAGTGCGGCGTATCGCTGTCATTCATTAGCCGCGGCCTCCACGTTAGCACGTCCTTGCATTCAATAACTCCACGTATTACAGTGTAGAAATTACACGCACATTCTAATTAAACGTATACACGAGGTTAACATGATTAGCATTGGATTAAACACTGCTGTGATGATAAATAAACGTTTTTAACTTTACCATTGTGGGGAGAAAACCAACGCGCTGCTCCTGGCGAACATGGTTAGTCCTATGAAGGTCAGACACGCAGGACTGCGCAGGCGCAAATTACAGGCAAAATGGACGATTGCTGCGTTCAGGTTCCACTACGCACATAGTATATCCATATAATGTAATCTGTTTTCAAAATTTGTAGTTAGATTTTTTACATCCAGATTTTTATATCCAAATGTCGATTTGTTGCAATTAAATAATATTACAAATTTATGTAGTAAATTTAAAATCAAGTAGTAGAAATTATTATGATATATATAAATATAGCCTACAAACAACAGGAAAGAAGTTTGTTGTAATTTCACATTAACTGACTGACTTTTTGCTTTACAAAATAAATCAGTATCCAACTTGGGTAATAAATTGAAATCATTTTATTTTATCAATAATCAAATGTTTTCACGGCTAATTACGGGGATTATAATAATTTTTTGGAAAATCTGATTCCATATGTTCTCAAACTATCAATAGTTTGTTCCAGAAAATATGATAAAAAGCCATTGTACAGTAATAACGTATGATAATGGTGAAATTTTCAGTTTACGATTAGCCCATGAACGCCACTTATGCTATCGCGAGTTTTTATAGTTACTCGCGATATTATGACGCACAACACGCGGAAACTGTTTACGGTTGCAGAGATTCCCGTTTTAGCCGCTTTTTGAGCAGCATTTTTGGCTGTTTGGTGTCAATTATTTTGCGTTTTCCGAGTGTTTTATGTTAATTGTTCGTAGTCAGAATGGGAAAAGCAGATTTTCTCTCCCCCAAGGCGATTAGCAACCGGATAAAATCCAAAGGTCTCCAGAAGCTGAGGTGGTATTGTCAAATGTGTCAGAAACAGTGCCGAGATGAGGTGAGCTGTTACTGAAACCTGTCTTATTCAGCACATGTATTTATTTATGTATTGAATTCACACTATTTGATTTCCCTCTATGTTAACAGAATGGCTTCAAGTGTCATTGTATGTCTGAGTCCCACCAAAGACAGCTGCTGCTGGCCTCAGAGGATCCCAACAAGTTCATGGACTACTTTTCTGAGTGAGTTGATCAGTGGCGCTGTTTGTACTGCATTTATATGAAAAGAAAAACGTTTAAAAACGTATACTTCAGATAGTTGGTTCAATTACATTTTCCTGTTTTGTCAGTGAGTTTAAAAACGATTTTCTGGAGCTGCTCAGAAGACGTTTTGGTGAGTTGTGAAATGTGCATCCAGATGTTTGTCCAAACATGTTTAGCAGTGGCACCTCGATATTGTCACTGTGCTTATTACTTTCTCTATTGCAGGAACCAAGCGAGTGCACAACAACATTGTCTATAATGAATACATCAGTGACCGGGAACACATTCACATGAACTCGACAAAATGGGAGACGCTCACTGATTTCACCAAGTGGCTGGGCAGAGAAGGTGAGCTGAAGGAAATGCACTACAGAGAAACTCATCATCCATACAGTTTCTGTTTGGTTACATTGGAGTATTGTACAACTGCCCTATGATGAACCCTTTTTCAAATGAAGATCTTACTTATTTGATAAAAACAGAGCTAGTGTAACTAAATTCAGAAGATACTGTATCAGCCAGACACAAACTAGGTGCTGTTTCATGTGCGTTGAGGAAATATTATTATAAATATGTACTGATCCCTTAAATGTCACTGCTAGGTTTTTGTAAAGTTGACGAAACTCCAAAAGGCTGGTATGTCCAGTACATTGATCGGGATCCAGAGACCATTCGCCGCCAAGAGGAGCTGGCGAGGAAGAAGAAGCATGAACTGGACGATGAAGAGAGGAGCGCAAGGTTCATTGAGGAACAGGTCCGCAGAGGCAAAGACACCAAAGAGACGGACGTGAGTACCAACAGGACACACAGTTAAATGAAGGCTAAGTGAGACTTGACTGTAAGTAAAATATTATTAATTTTATCTTTTAGGAAACTCCAGTTTACACTGACCTCAAGCGTGAGAGTGAAGAAGAAAAAGGTCAGTTTTTGGATGTAATGGTTTTTGTAAAAACCTTTAAATGCAGAGAGAAAACTACAAACTACAGTAATATTTTTTTTTTATTTACATTTGTCTGGTCAAAATTAAACAGAATTTAATAGATAGCATTGAATTTGCTAGATGTGAATGCACTGTCTAACTTGAACAAATGTTTTCTATTCAGTTGCTTTCAAACTTGGTGCATCTTCCTCTGTTGCGGGGCCTTCCCAATCCAGGTACCAGTCCTCAGCAAACTTATTCTTTTAATTCCCATTATTTTAATTCTGCTGCATAATTATCAAGCAGCTATAATGTGAATTTTTTCGTCCATATTGTGACTGTTTGTGTCTCCCTACAGTTCTGTCCTGGGTGCTAGTGCTCTTAAAGCAGCAGCATCAACCAAGAGAAAGGAAACCTCCAGTTCAGACTCCAAAGGGGAGAAGAAGAAGAAGAAATCTGCTTTGGAGGAGATCATTGAGGTAGTTGTCTTGTCTTCTTTGTGCATTTGTAGTTTTTAAAATGTTTTATTATTTTGGAGTTGGAGTGCTCTGATTTGAATGCGTAACATCTTTTTGATCTTTTCGTTAAGATGGAGGACAAGAAGAAGAAGCAGTCGAGCAGAACAGATAACTGGCTGCAGCCTAACATTGTGGTCAAAGTCATCACCAAGAGACTGGGAGAGAAATACCATAAGAAGAAGGCTGTCATCATGGTAATAATCGTCGTAATCCATGTTAATAATCCCCTAAAAGATGTTTCAGGCATCATTATTTGTATCTCTTACAACTTTTGGTTGGTGGTTTCTATGTAAAGGCCAAGTACAACAAGAGCATTCATAAGATGTATTTATCGCATACAAATAACAGTCAAAGCTACCAGTTACTTCCCAATTACAAAAGTTACAACAAATAATCTTTAACAAAAATACATAAAAAGATATAACCTGCTTAATAAAATATGTATCTTATGTTTGACTCAGACCCATTATGCTAACACCAGAGCCAGAATAGTTAATGTTTTCGACTGAGCATCCCCTCGGTGGTGCCATGCTCACATTAGTGTTAAAAGCAGTTTTACATTAGTGTGCGACTGTGGAGCAGTTGGTAGAGTGGTCACTCATCAACTGTAGCGTCTGAAAGAGCATCCAGCATAAAACCTGTGCCAAATCAAAGTGCAGACCGTGCTTCACTGTGGCGACCATGGGATGAGCCGAAAGAGGCATTATGGGAAATCTTTTCACGTTTACTTTATTAAAACACAGTTTTGCTTTGTGGTGATTAGTGATCAGTTATGCTATGTTGAACTATTATAGCGACACTGACACATCATAACATGAAAGTACAGACAAGAGACACGTACAGTAGAAAAAATGGTAAATGTCACAATATCACAAGTCTGGGTGAAAATTCACTGAAGATGAAACCTCATTTCTATAAACCTTGCTGTATGAAAGCTTTTAAAAGCAGTATTTGCACTTCATGTATTTCAGGTCTTCCCAGATTTGTTCCTTTTGTGCTGTGAATATGTTTACAGCTGGGAAAAAGACGTGTCAAATGCAATTGATTATTTCAAAATGAATGTATATTGGATGGTATTAGATTTTAATATAACATTGGCCTGTCGTGCCACGTCTTGAATATTACAGGAGATAAACATTATTTATTGACAAAGTGAGTTAAGTGCATGTGGGGAAAAGAAAGGAGACCTGTGATGTTAATAGCAGTTGATCCTTCTGCTGTAGGAGGTGCGAGACAAATATACAGCAGTGGTGAAAATGGTTGACTCTGGAGACAAACTTAAACTGGACCAGAATCATGTAGAGACAGTCATCCCTGCACCAGGTAAGCCACTTAAATCTTAACAGATCAGAAAGATTTGTACCCTTGTCTTTATGTTTCTGTAACCTCGTCAACCTTCCTGCAGGTAAACAGGTTTTAATCCTGAACGGTCCATACAGAGACACAGAAGCTCTGCTGGAAGGGATTAACGAAAAAGATTTCTGTGCTACGCTCACACTCGACTCTGTGAGTATTTCTCCCATCTAGCAAAAACTGTACCTGTCACCAGTCACTGGTTCATTATCTGCTGTCCAGCTCTAAATTGTAATAAACTCTAATAACAGTCTAACAAACATCAGTTGACACAAATTAGAGAAATTATACTTTCTTATTATCTCCAGTGGTTTTATTGCCATAAGAAGAATTGGTCCGGTTTGTGATATCTCCTCATTCTAGATGAATGTAGTGTATTTGTGCTGCTCACAGTTTTTATAAATCACATTCAATAAATCAAGCTTTTCTTTCCACAAGCTGTGTCCCCAGTTAGACCCCTTTACAGTTAGCAAATATTGTGACGTTATGTAGTGGGTGGAGCAAAGCTCACCAGACAACCTCCTGAACATATTCATTGTCTAATGAGTTTTGTTGGCTTGTATTTTCACAATGTCCAAATAAAATGAATGTCTGAATAAAATAGAATTTTATTTGAATATGTACAGTCACTCCCTCTCTAGGATCGAGAGTTTCATTTGAAAAACTTAACATTAACCATTGGGACAAACTTTTAAAGACAAATCCACTTGATCAGTAACAGTTGGTATGACTTTCAGAGCAATTTCTCCCTCAATTCAGATATTTTCTTTACATGATGTAGGCTAAAGCGTGTTTTAGCCTTCAGCTTTCCTGTGTTTTGCCCACAGCCAACACTGTCACGTAATCATGACGTTGGCCGTAAAATGGTTTGGAAAAGTCTGGATAGCCTAATTAACGGACTCATAAAATCACAATTTTGCAGAGCACAGGTGACACTTTCATGTCTTCTCATCCTCAGGGTCCACAGAAAGGGAAGACAGTGGACATCGCTTATGAGGATTTCTCAAAATTGGCCTAAACCAGCATCCCTCCAGTTTTAATCTCAGGCAGCCGTTCGGCTGAAGGACTCTACTGTGTCAGAGTTACTTATGATTCATCTGTACATACACGTCCCATAATGCGATTCCTTCGAGTTATCACAGAGAAACTTGAGAGCAGTGGGTTTAATTTGTTGTTTATTTTGTATCAATATTCACGTTAACTTGTACATTTTGTCCAAATAAATTCAACAAAAATGGTTCCTGATGTTCTTTTTAATCTTTTTTTTTTTTTTCCTGAAGAAAAATAGCAAATGTAGCTACAAATGTGATATCAGTGGGTGAGACACAAGACGCAGCATCTAGAGGAAGCTGTTGAGATCTGGGACAATATAGTCTGTGTAGTGGCCATCGATGAAGCCCTTCCCACTGTTGTGAATGAACCAGCAGTAGACATTGGAACCGCGTTTCTTATCATGTCTGTAGTCCTTCTGCCAGCCCCTGAAACACACACGTAGATTTTTTTTTTTTGGTTTTAATAAGAGGTTAATTTGTTCAGCATTTGGTTTTAAATGAGTTAAAATGTACCTGGTGACGAGCAGCTTGTTGCCCTTCACTTCCATCGTCGCTTCCTTTTTCAGAGGGTCGACACCTTCGTGGATGTCGTACACACTCACCTCAGGCTCCCTAGAAAACTGCCCTGTGATGTTCACACACAGTTTTAACTTTTAACCAGTTTAATTAAATTAATTAATCTTTTCTGTCTATATTTTACAAGGCATTTTATACACATACAACATTATTGACACCCTGATGAGCACAAATTACTGTAAAGAGAAAGAAGAAGAAAATGTCTTTATTCAGGAAACTATCACTGAGAGGCTTTTCTCACTCTGTTAAAAAAACCATAAGCTCAATTCACCAAATGCCAAAAATGCTTAAAGTGAAATTCTGGAATCTACTTCTGGTATTAGCATTAGTATTAGTCTGATCAATACAAGTTCAGATAAACATTAAATAAAAATCTGATTTTGATTAATCATGATTAATTGCAATTTTCAAATACTAAGATTTAGTCGTGTTACAAACAACTGCGATGTTAAAATAAATAAAGTGTAATCTCATCAGGCACCCCTGGGTGTCATCCATGTTTTTCTACAGCCTAAGGCTTGATACTTTCATCATCATGGTGACCCCCTGGGACGTCTGTGAGTATTTCCCACCATGAGAACTTACTGTACCTATGAGCCCGTGCACTAGAGGGGAGTACTGGTTGTCGTTGGGAATGTAGATACCAAGGAAGTCAACGTTGACAGGATGTTTCTTCCACACGCGGTGAAGCAGCACCATCACATGGATATTACCATTTACAGTGACTGTAACATGAGAGTTCTTCACAATGGAAATTTTCACTCTGAAATAGGACAACGTGATACAAAATGACCCAGGTGTAAAAGCGCTAAGTCAAACGAATTAAAGGTGTGATGATTACCCATCCTGTGTGATTTCAGCAGTGGTCGCCCAGGTGAAGGAGTGGTTGTTCCTGCCGTCGGTCATGGCGATCCTCTCTGTGCTGATGATCACACTGATTCCGTCGGGCTGGTAGTGGACTGAGATGGTGCCGAAGTAGGTGTTGAGTTTGCTTTTGTACACCTGCTTAGAGCCGATTAACTGACCGTTCACCAACACACCTTCAGGAGAGAAGGTTAAAGGTTTATTCCAACAGCCAGTCTTGTGAGGTTGTAATGTATGAAAAGTAGACTATGTTCATTGTCTGGGTTAGGGTTAGACTAACAGCTCTTATCTCAGCCTTTAACCTATAGCATCAATAACTTATCTCTATTGCTAATTTGTTTGCACTCATTTCATACAAAATACTCATTTAAAATACAAAAAGTGTTCGCTAATATTTTTGTGTTGCAGCTATAAGATGTAGCACACGTAGAAACATAAATAGAACAAAGATCCTTAAGAACAGACATTTTCCAACTTTTAGTCCTGTACCTGTTCCACTGTCAGACACAAGGTTGAGAATATGACCAGGTGTAGAGTCGATGTTGAAGCAGACGTCCATGTTGCTTCTGGGCAGGTGAACGATGAAGTGGGGGTCGCTGTCCACTGGATGAGAAAACTGAGTTTGTTCACACTGAGTACTGTTTACACTTAAAACTGAAGCTGTAAGATTTGTCATGATGGTGTGAAAGTCAGCGGACAAGCGTGTATGCGTGTGTTACCGTAGGTGACTGTTATAGGCAGAGTCGACTCCTCTGGACCCTTCTCAAGACTACTTGGGGGGGCTTGTGTGGTCACCTGGACCCAGGGTGGAACCTCGTAGACAACAGTCTTTGGAGGTACTGGAACTACTGGTCCTCCTAGCCCTCCTACATACACGAGATACCCCATTATGCTTTTTTGTGTATTGTACATCTGTTTGTTACATTTGATGTTTTATATTTTGTTTATTTATTTTTTTACTCTTTTTTCCTTCACTGTATAGTGTCATTTTGGTTACTGTAATGTACATAATTCATTTAATAGGCACCTGAGCAGCAGCCATGTTTTGGATCCTTTGGGGAGTCGGCCAACAGCCTCTCTGTGGCGTCTCCACTCTCCACCAGCAGAGCAGTAAGTGGAGTGACGAACTGATGCTCCACGGCTAGCGTCATGATCTTCTTGGTGATCAGCCTCTTTTTGGCAGCTGTCGTAGCCAGAGACCTGCAAATAGTAATAAACATTTGGCCATCCGGGGATTAATTAATGTCAAGAAACATAAAGTGTAAGTAAATTCAGGACCTTCATCAAGCTAACATTTTCTTGTATTTTAAATAAACAGTATGTAGGTAAGTGTGCCTCCCACCTTTCAGAGATCAGCTGTTTGACGGTAATGTAAGCCCACATTTGTCTGGCGAAGCCGGTGAACGAGTGCTGATGCTTCACCAACTCCATATCCAGCTCTGTTGTGTCAGCCTCTGTCTCCAGTCTAATGTCCAGCTGGGCCTGCAGAACAAAATGGACAAAGTAGCACAGTGGTGTCCTTGTCTAAGACGATGGCTACTTCAATCAAGAAAAATATGAAGGAGGAGAACTTCCCTGCTTATTACCAGGGACATGCAGTACGGACAATTTGTGTACATTCAAGTAATAGTGCACAATTTTACAAAAATACCCTTTATTAACTGTTCTGGTAAAGAAAACACAAAATGTTTTACATGTTTAGCTCTAACTAATATCATAGCTGTAAAACCTTCAAATAATTTCTCTCATTATATCCTTTCTGATTGAACCGGGTGTAGATAGTTCTCTAGAGCTCCATTCTGCAATGCATTCAGTTAGGAAGCTTCAACAAATCTTGTACCTAAAACCCTGCTACAAGACAATCTGGACTCATATGAGTTTATCTGACAGGTTGTTGGCAACATTCACAGGCAGAATGATACAAACCTGATTTGAAGTATCTGATTGAGTGTTATACTTACAGTAGACGCAGTGGTGAAGCTGGTCAGTGTGTTGCTCTCAGATGGCAGCACCTTCCCAGCCACCACCAGTTCTGAGCCGCTGAAATATTTGTCAAAGCGGTCCTGAGTGACCTCCGACACAGTGTCCGCGGGGAATTGAATGTTGATTTTCCTCAGTAGAGGAGAAGAAACCTGTCTGTAAAATGTCTACAAGATAACAGAAGAGAAAATGAGTCAAATGGAGAGAGAATATTTCTACCTTTAACATAAGATATGTGTCATCTCCCTCTCACAGTTGTGTCAACTTGTGTTGTTGTCTTCCTCTCTGTGCTTTTGTACAGGTATCACCAGCCTTTGTGTTAGTTTCCATTGTGCAGTTGCTGCCCCAACCAACCTGCCCAGTGTTTTGTCTGCTGATTGTTGTTGTTGTTTTGTGGCCTGTTGTCCTTTTCCCTCTCCCTTTACACTCACCCCAACCAGTTTAGGCAGATGGCCACACACTCTGGGTCTGGTTCAGCTGGAGTGCTACTTAAATGGGATTTGTTTTGTTTTCTATATAGCTCAATAAAGTTGTACTGTAAAATTCTGTAAGGTCTTAAACCTAGCATTTTGTTGATTTGTGATTGGGAGCTATACAAAAAAACTGAATTGAATTCAATGTGCATTTTGGAAATTGTTGGGGAATTACAGCTCACAACTGCATGAATCTGCTGTCACGTTTTTTATTTTATCATATATTTAGTAGCCCAAAGCTCAGGTGTTGATTCATGTAGCTGCTTTGAATGTCAATCTTTAAGTTAGGTTCTTTTTATTGTAGGTGTGTAGACCAGGACTCTTAGTCTTAGTTAGACGGTTAGACTAACAGCTAGTCTGAGTCTTAGTTAGTACTTATTGCAAATCACCACTCTACGGTAAAGTGTACATTGTTTTTGGGGAACAACAGTCAATCCAACTGCAAAAAAGTCATTGCATTTGCAAAAAAAGAAAAGAGAAAAAAAGAAAGATTTTTCCTTGAACATGTCATACCCGTAGCTGCTCTGCAGCATCATGGTTAGCATAGATCCGTTGAGCCACGCCTCTGTTCTCCATGGCGATACGCTCCAGGAAGTCATAGTCCACGTCGAAACCAATGCCCAGTGAGAAGAGAGAAAAGTCCTCCCTCATCACTCGCTTCACATTCTTCTGGATGGTGCTGAGCTTGATCTCTCCTGCAAAAATAAATCATGTAAAACAGCATCTGAACAGCTCAATAACTGAGTTGATAGGTCATTCAGCAAGCCTTACCCACTGTGGGGTCTCCATCAGACACTAGGATGATCATGGAGACAGAGCGAGAGTCAAGCAGGCCCTGATTGGACGCCCTCACCAGTATTTGAATTGCTCTCAACAGGGCCTCATTAATGTTGGTCCCTGTTAACAGACAGTAATGTGTGTTAATGGGGTTATGGAGGCAATCAAAAAGCTTTCTACTTCACAGAAATATATACTCTCGTACCTCCATTGGGTTTGATGTTCTGGATGTATTTCTTGGCATCTGCGATTTGAATGGAGGAGCCGGGTACCAGCTCCTCACTCCAGCAACGCACATTGTGGTTGAAGTCAATGATGCTGAACTGATCGTCTATGGTCAGGTCGTCCAAAATAGCCTGCATGGCCTCTACTGTCTGTGAGAGAAGTTTAGAATTAAACACATTTTGCATAAGGGTCACCTAGTGTCAGTGTTTTACATGAGAACTGTTAGGAAATGTAAACAAGCTCAGACTTACTTGCTTCATCTTGACCCCCCACATAGACCCGCTGACATCAATAACAAACACAATGTTTTTAGGAAGGGGGGAGAAGTTTGACGGAGCAAAGAAATGGACAAAGTGGCCATCTGAGACCTGGAAGAGATAGTTAAGAGGACATTTGTACGGCAGTTAATAAACATTATTGATGAGTGTGGATATGTGTGTGTCACACCTGTAGTTCCCCGGCGTTGCTGTCTCGGTTAACATCATATTTGACAGTAAAGACACCGTCTATAGCACTGTCAGTGCAGTTGTCACACTTTCTCTGCTGCTGTAGGTTGGGCTTGAAGACAATATGAGCCTGAGGACACAAACAATGCATGAAAATAATGAGCAGAGATCCAAACGCCTGCATACACATTAAATAGCTATTTACATTACCATTATCTTTGCCTAGAAGTGTACATTTTCTGTGTTGTATTTACTTATAGCTTGAATTTCTTTGTTGAAGATTATTTTTTCAGTGTATTTCAATATCAAGTGTAGATAGATATAGCACGTCCCCATCAGAGGCACCATCTCTCTGAGTGTTCACCAGTGTTACCTTGTCTTTCGAGGATGTAACTTTGATCAGCTCTGCAAACTGTGCCCCAAGCGTGTTTGGTGTGTGAACCATGGAAATTCCTTTAGGCTCAAAGATGTACACGTCCACCTAAAGGAGGACTGGGTCAGGCATGTTTGGAAGAACACGCACAGGCAAGCAGAAATACAAATACTGCATGTGTTGATATTGTTACCTGGAACTGTGGGACCAGTCTCCCAGGCTGTAGGTGAAGCATGTGCTCGTAGAAACCCAGCTTCCTGTGCATCATCTCCTGGTAGTGGAGCTCAAACTCAATGTGACTACCAGGAGGAACGTGGACCTCCGTCTTAAATGTTTCCATGTCTTGGGAATTTGCCCTGTAAAGCAGACATATTTCAGTTTTTATGAGGCTGTTGTGCTTCGCAGAGGACTGAAATCCAGAGGGATAGTCCAGTACCTGACGATGCCTGCTGCCTTGCCTTTGGCTCTGGCCTGAGCATACAAGTTCCTGGCCACTGTCTTCTCCTTCACTGAGCCCACAAATGTTATCCCATTCACATCCCTGAAACAGAAAGTGGGAGAAGTTATAACTGGACTCTGTAAGAAAAGCCTTTTGGTATGGATCTGACCTGTGTGGATCTCACATGGTGAAGTTGGTGATGAAAGCTTGTTTAGGGATTTGGACATTGAAGCCGATGCTCTGGGATTTGGAGCCCGAGTTGACCACCGTGCTCCTGACGGTGGTGTGGGCGAAACGCGAGGTGATGCGGCTCTCCACCTTGTAGGTCCTGACAGTGATGTCATCTCCACGAATGGCCTGAGACGGCATTAACGGAAAATGTAAGCGAGAATGTTGTTCTGGCTCTGGCCTGAGCGTACACAGACGTTTTCACCTTTCCGAAATGCGTCTCTTTCTAAGAACTTTTCACAATTTACAATCTGGACCTGAACATTTTTTCTGGATTTTGCTTCTTTTTTTGTTGATCACATGGGTCTTAATCTGATCTTTGCCATAAATAGTTGAAAATGTTGCAGCAGGGACTTTTTTAGGCCTTTTTGTAATACGAACAGTTCATGGACTGTAACATGACTCTAAAGTTAGGCTCATCAGTGGGAACTTCAAGACATTAAAGGACAGGTTCTTTCATGTGTGTATTAAAACAACAATCAGGAGCCTGTATGAACCCCAAATTACTTGCTGTAATCATTACTCGTCTTCATACTCGTCACTGGGCCAGAGGCAGGGCTATCACACCTATGGGCAATTTAGAGTCACAAATGAATGTAACTTTATGTCTTTGGGCAGTGTGAGGAACCTGGAGTACACAATGAGAACCTATGCAGGCACAGGGAGAACTTGTCATTAAAGAAATGCTTCAGTATGTTTTTGCACAGCTGGAGGACTGCAGATTTTAGCTCCCATCACTTACATGAGAAGCATATTTTGAAAGGTTCTCTTAAAAGCTTGTATTGATAAAAGGAAAGTTTCCTGCAAATGTTATGTCTCAGTGTTCATACGGGCACCTGACTTGTTTTAAGTTTTAAAAAATGTTTTAAAAAAAGTTTTTTTAAAAATATACTCCTGAAGTCAAGGAATAGTCTAAAAACATTTTTAAAAAGTGAAATGAGATTTTCAATGCTAATTTCACATCAGTCAGTGGTTAGCCTAGTTTAGCATAATAACTAGAAACTGGGGGAAGACAGTTTACCTGGTTCTGTCCAAAGGTTACAAAATTACCAGCACCTCTGAGCTGCTCTTGTACAGTCTTGGCTTGGTCTTGACCCTGACTGAAATCTAATGAAATTATCCTTCATTTCAGCCATGGAACATTTAGTATCAGTGTGCATCTCGTATGGTGTTTTTAGTTGGTTTTAGTTTGTCAGGCATTTAGGATAATATAAAGAAAGCTTTCAAAAAGTTTAAAGGCAGCCTACTAGAAAGACAGAAAAGGGAATCTGAGCAGGGCTTGTGCTGAACAAAGTCAGTAACCCATCAGTCATGTGAATCTCTTCAAACAGCAGCATATTGATTTTCAGATTAGGTAAACTCTGTCACAGTGGACAGGGCTTGAACAACAAGCCGAGAGCCGTACCTCAAAGTCTTCCTCGTTCTCGCTGGTCAATATCGCTCTCTGGAACAAACACAAATAATCAGCTTCACACTGTGTTAATCTACTCTCCGAGAGAAGATTATAAATCACAAACCGTTGTTATTAAATTGGAGATGATGCAGGATTACAACGAGGATCAGAGTTGATTTGTTTGGTGGTGTCTTTTTTATTTTATTTTTGTGGATCAATGATTTCTGCTGTTGCAACATCAATAAGAAAAACAAACCCACAATTCATGCTGTGCATTATAGGATTTTAAAACATATGAAGACGTGTATTAATGAATTAAGTCAGGTTTTTGGGAGAAGCTCTCACCTTGTGTCTCAGCTGATGATCTACCGTCTGGGGAAGAAAGAAAATCTGATGAAAATCACATTTAACCATAGAGCTGATTGAGTCTAGTAAATGAAGATATACGTTTGGTATTTTTCTGCACATTTTCTGCTCTTTTTCAGTACAAAAGTGACTTATTTTTTAGTACTAATCATGAATAATTAGGCTTAAATGACCAAGGCATCCATTTTACATATGGTTTAAAACGTTTTAAAAGTTCAAGGGTCATTATTTTGGAAAATATACATGCTTTTTTTTTTAAATTACGTATAGGTCACTGCTCCTGCAATACTTGCAAGACAGGAAAATAAGAGAGATGTGATTGCTCATTTCAATTTATGTGAAAATGATAAAATCTCATGAAAATTAATATAAATGTAAGAAAGTCTTCCCAGTAATTAAAATGCGACCAAACAGCAACGGATACTAAATGCATTCAGGTATATGACAGCATATAAATTCATATTTGCCTTTATTTAACTTCACAACAAAACACTGTGATTGATCAGCAGCTGGTTCTATACTGTTTTTCAGATATTTCACCCTCCACCTTACCGTTTCTTCCTCCCATTCTCCATCTATCACAAATTCAAAGCAGCGGGCCTGATACGGGAGCAGAAGCCCCAGAAGTAGCAGCAGCAGACGCCTCATGTTTCCAGGCCTGTGGGCTCAGACACACATACCCTCACATACACATAAAAAATACACGTCGCAGGGAGACAGGCGGTCCTTCTGCAGGGAGCCTCCTGGAAACACAGCTAGCTAAAAACTGAAGGTTAAAATCCACTGAAGTGATCGACCCCTGGCCCAAGTCAATATTTGTTGTGCTACATGTAAACCAGAAAGGAGCAGGAAACTTTGAAACTTGACCTGCAGTGATAGGCAGGTAAATAGGACAGATCTGACACATTCACAGATTGAACAGAGGTTTTACATCGAACAGTTTTAAGACGTGATAGTAAATTCTGACGTGTTCTGACACTGAACTGGCAGCTCACATGCTGCAGCACATAAAGACACAAAGCTGAACATTTTCCCAACAATCTCTCTAGTTCACGTGAGAAACGTGTAATGTTGCATTATACTCACAAGATGACGCCAAAGTAGGCCTAACTGTTAATAACTTTTCAGGTCCTCTTTCATTGTGCATTGATTAAAAGCTGACATTTAATTAGAATTAATCACTTTAAATCACATCAACTGGTTTGTTACAGATGATTACACAAAGTGACATATTTAAAATAACTAGACTGCCATTTTATAGACTATTAAACCTATTTTTCTATTATAACCTATTCTGGTCTGTTCATACAAATCCTTAGAATAACAATTCTAAAACTCATAAGTAACTACAGGAGAGTTACATTAACATTTACATTAAGTCAATTGGCAGATGATTTTATCCAAAGCGACTTATAAGTGAGGTACAAGGCAGCAAAAATGTAAGTCGATTAGAAAAAATTTAAAGCAAAGCGCTATCAGAAGAAGAAGAAGATTTAGGAATTAATGTGATGAAGTTTTTCCACATAGTTAGGAGCTTTGTTTGACCTATCATCCAACGTATCAGTATGAATGAACTGAGCTTTTCATCACAGTCGTCCACCTAAAATTTGGAAAAATGTAGAAAAGAAAAAACAATCGTGAACAATAATATGAGGCAAATCTCTCTGAGAGAGCGCAGCACAGCAAATTGTTAAGAATATATGTTGACTCATATATTTACAGGCAGTGCAAATTTAAAAGGGCAGGAACTAAGTAAGACTTCCCTTTCTCAGAGAACAGAGGACCCTAGCCACACAGGTCCACCGGTTCTGTGGATGAAGCTGTTGATGATATAGGACATAGTTTTTCTATTTCTATTTTACTTTTTATGTGCTTTATAACAGTTTAGTTTAAATATCAACAGGTGTGCTAGGCAGAGTGAAGGAAACTACTTAAGGTCCACATTAATTTCAACACTTAGATGTAATAATTTTTATCAGTTGCACAATGTCGAGAATGTGAGAATCTTACTTTTCATGGATCTTGCTAAAGTTTTTCCTCATTTTCTGTCACACTGTAAATGTGTTTTTTCAGGTAAACCATGAAGATTTTGGTTTTCACTGATTCACTTTAACACTTTGTCCACGAAATGTAATTAGTATGTATGAGGGCACTTCAGAAATACTTTCAATTTTAACTTATAACATACTGAAACTGCAGGATATTGTGATTATAGTGTATATTTTAAGGTATGCTTTCAGTACATTGTAAAAATTAAAATATACCATAAATGCATTGAAAACCAAAGTTTTAAAAAGTGCATTTGAGAAATTACACTGAACATTCACTTAAAATATATTTTCCTAAAGCATATTTTAACATATTTATAGAAAGTGTACTTTATTACAATTATTTTGAAGTGCAGTCCATGTGTATTTTCAGAAGCATGAAGTTGGTAAACTTTTAATACATTAAAACAAAGTACAATTCTCCCTTTTTATACGTCCAATGCACCATTGAAGGCTTCAGTATGTGTTTTTACCTGGGAGCTTGTAAACTCCATCTCTTTTTCCTCATTCTCATTGTGTCATTGAAATTACACTAAAAATAAAAAAAGATGGATCATTAACGTATAACTGTGCACAGTGCCATGGGCTGCACCGGTGGAGTGAGTGCTAATATTTCTATTTGAAAGTCACAAAGCTCAGTAATGAAATTAACACAAAGAGACCAGTAAGAGATACTTGATAACAAGAAAAAACAAACAAAAAGTTTGAAAAAAATTCTCATATTTGTGCTTTTCTTTCAGTGTGGGGTCAGATGGGAGGCCTCTGCCCAGATATGTCTCTACAATTTGTCCAAGCCATGAATCAGAAAAATCTTCCCAGCTCCACCTGAACTGCTCTGAACAACCTGGGTCCAGCACTTACTTTAGACCCTCCTACCACCTGTTACATTGGCCTGAAAGAGCAGAATTCAGGATCCAGTGTTTCGAGTGCAGTACGCTCGGGATAATCTCTTTAATAATCTCAAATTGAGATTGGCAAAACAATGTTGTTACCATTTCAGGCACCTAGTGATCACAAAGGTGCAGCCATACGTCTTACTAGGTGTAAAAATGGCTAAGGTGTGTGACGAGCATGGCAGAATATAGCCTAAAATATTGCCACTTCTCAAATCTTTCAGATGCAAAAAGTTTGGTTTCCATATTGCAAACAGAGTTTACAATCAGCATCTTGAACGCGGAGAACTCTGAAAGTCCCACACAACTATGCGCACTTTAGGGTTTTGCTCGAAATAGGCAGAAATTCCGACGCTCCCTAAAGGAAGCAGCGGCGGCCCAAACTGCCCCTCAGTCTCAAGAGTGGGGCTATATACTGCATGTCTCCTCCCGATGGTGGGCGTCTTATTTCCCTGCTCCGCTCTGTGTCGCTCCTCTGTCAGGTCGCTCTCATCTGGACAGACGAGCTGAGCGCTGAACGTTGCGCACTGGAAATAATGTCCCATTCGTGTTTTTGAGTTTTAACGGAGCAGAAGTGCAAGATGCTGCTTTTGGCTTTATTTGTTTTATGTGTCAGCCCGAGTGCACTGGAACAACTGGACGAATCTCTATTTGAGGATGATGCTGATTCCGATTTGGCAGACTTTGATTTAGACATTGTAAGAAAATAAAAGATTTAAGCGCTGCACATTCTGGTGTGTGGAATTCCTTCTCTGATTATTTCTGTGCCCACAGGCGCCGCGCAGGGTCCCTCGGCAGGTGAAAACTATACTAACCAAGGTAAAGTGACATTTACTGCAGCCATTAGTGTCTATGTTTATTCTTTAAATGTGTATCTAGTGGTTAAAAGTAAATGTAGAGCTTATTTGCGCTTTTAAAGATGGTTCTAAAAGAAAAAATATATTTAATTGTGGCACAGAATGCATGACCTAGATATTTCGAAGCTGAGTTTGTTAAACTTGCGCGCTTTGGGTGTGACGCACAGTGATGCGCCAAGAGCGCAGATGTGCCAGAGGAGATGCAATGTGCTGGATCATAACACATGGGAACAAATGACTGTTTGGCTGTTGTTACTATAGGGACGTCAAACTTTGCTGGGCTGAATTATCTATAATCATGAACCAATATTAAAATGAAGAATGGGTCGTAAATACGCACAACATGGGCGCGTAAAAGCAGGTTATGGGTTACTTACACAGACAGCTGTCTTAATGTTTTCATTGCAGGAGACCAAACCGCACATCCAGGAACTCTCCATTAAGACCACCATTATCTCCCGCTATGCCTTCACGGCGGTGCACTGCGCCATGCTCAACCGGCACTCCGCCGCTACGGAAGGCGTCTTCCAGTTTCAGATCCCCGCTGGCGCTTACGTCTCTAACTTCACCATGTAAGAGCCGTGAAAGTCACCTGAGCAGCAACAGTAAATCACTGATGGTAAACCTGAAGTCACAATAGTTTGATCAAAACATAATTAGAATGCAAGGTGGGTTTTATATACACTATATCACCTGGAAGCCGTTAACCTTAATGGAGAAGCAGAATTATTTAGTTTGTGAAAAATGCTCTTCTCTGTATAAGTAGGAGTTTTCAAAGACTACAATAAGGGGTTGGAAATGTTTTAATCTATCAAGGAGGATGTCAAGTTTCAATTTATGCATAAACAAAAAAATGCAAAGATAAAAATACACAGGGACACAAGATTTGAACCTTGCCGGCTTGAAACAAGCAAGACTTGGGCTACTTGCAGGCCTCCTAACAGGCCTCATTGTGCATGTTAATTATGTTCAGTGCAACCAACTATCTGACCTTCTTCAGAGGCAGACAGATTCACAAACAACCAGTATTAAGCAAGAAATGCAGGAATTAGAGCAAGGTTGGCATTTTATTTATTTTTCTTGCCTTTAATCACCTTGTGACCTCTCTGTTTTATCTTGAGACCCATGAAAGGGGCCCAAGCCACAATTTGAAGAACTCATCTGTATCTGTTTCACCATTTATACGGGTTCCCAATAAGATCATTCTTTCTCTTTCTGTAGATAGAACCAATAATGTTTGATAAGGTTTAATAAGTAATTGCCACCCTTGGGCTGCTCTTGAGTCCTATTATGAATAGGAAATTAAAACTAAAAGCATAGATCAAGTGATAAATGTCAGAAATTGCAGTTTCCTTCTATTTCTGCTACTTTAGAAATCAAACACCTGCACTAACATCATCCGTGCAGGTCTTTGCTCCAGGTTGTCTCCAGATTTGGTCAATCTAAGCAGATTTGGAAGGTATTTTATGAATGGATTTAGTGAGTGGAAAGATTTACAGCGTTTCAGTTGCTATGGAGATGTTAGCAAAGAGACAAGAGTGTACTTTTATACTGCTGTTAACACACAGTGCAGGACTGGTTCCCATAAATGGGGAATGGCAGGATTTTGTCAACAAATTCCATCTTTTGTAAGAGAAAACCCAGTTGAACTGTGACAATAGGTGGTCCTAAACCGCTCTAATCCTCGACCTTTGACCCCTGTGAATCAGGATCATTGGAGGGCGTGTCTACCAGAGCGAGGTCAAGCCGAAGGAAAAGAGGGTCAAACAGGAGAACGGCAAATTCAAGAACAAAGAGTCAGGTAACGCAAGGTAAGAGAAACCTGAGAGTGAGCGTGTGACCGCTCCTGGCGTCTCCTCCTAATTACACAGCAGCACTCGCTCCTTCTACTGATCCCATTTTGTAAACACAGATTGATTGATTTGTAACCACTAGTGACTAGTGGCAACAAGTGACATTTCATTCAATGAGATTCACTGACATCACTGTTAACAGCACAGAGGAGGAAGGAGGGGGATTAAGTGGAACATGTGACATCAGGCCAAAGCTGTCCTTTAATAATTATAATATGATATCATCACTTGGACTGTTCGGTTCTATGCTCCACCTCCTCTAATTGCTCCAGTGTTTCTCCTCTCGCTTACATGCTGTGTCTGTATAGCTGCTTTCAATTTCTTATTTACTATAGTTATTCTTTGTCTTTAAATTTAATTTGTGTGCAGAGCAGACACACACAACAGCGGTCCTAAACCACTCATCAAATACCTCATGTCCCATTCCACATCACTTAATATGATAATTCTATATTATAATTACTGATATATACAGTACATGATTTTAATAATCACATGTTTTGAATCTAATCTAATAATAACCTGTATTACCGATGGGCAGGTTGTGAATTCCACACTGGCGATCAGTAAATTCTTATGCTTATGCATCACTTTATTCATCTGAATCTGAAAACTAACTAGTAAATACTCAAGTAAAGCAGAGATACAAGCCCAGTTCCAAAAAGGTGATGCTGTGTAAAACCTTGCACAAACGCATATTTTAGTCACAAAGACCATAGAAAACACATCAAAAGTTTTAAGCTGACAAAATGATGGATGTGACACGTCTCCAAAAAATTGCCACAGTGGCAACAAAAGGCTGATAAGGTAAGTGGTACCAAGAAGAACATTTTACAACTAATTAGGCTTTTAGGCAACAGGTCAGTGATATGATTGGGTATAAAAAGAGCATCGTAGAGAGGCAGAGTCCTAGAAGTACAGATTGGCACAGGCATCTGAAAAGCTGTGACTTTGAATATATTATCATCTACAGTACATAGTATCATCAGAAGCTCTCAGAGAGCACTGCATTAAAAGCAGGCATGATTCTGTGATGGACACAACATGGGCTCAGCAACACTTCCAAAAATCAGTGTCTATGAACACAGTCCATGGTGCCATTAAAAAATTAGTTAAAGCTCTGTCTTGCAAAGAAGAAGCGATGTATCAGCTAATGTGTAAACATTGTTATGTTCTCTGGATCAAAGCTCATTTAAAGTGGTCTGTGGTCAGATGAATGGAAACCATGGGTGCCACATCCTCTGGACTAAAGAAGAGAGGGACCTTGCTGCTTGTCATCAGTGCTCAGTTCATAAGTCTGCATTTCTGATGGTATGTGGGTTCACAAGCATCTGTGGAATTGTTAGCCTGCACATCTGGAAAGGCAGCACCACTGCTGAAAGATACAGCATATTCAGGTTTTAGAGCAGCATATCCTCCCATGCAGATGACCACGGCTTCACAGTAGAAGAGTCTGGGTGCTGCAGGCAGACCTTTCACCAGCTGAAAATATTTGGTGCATCTTGAAACACAAGATACGACAAAGCAGTTAGAATCCATTATAACACTTTTTTTTATTGGAGATGTTTTCTATTCTGAATAGAATATGGGCTTATTCTGTTTTTATGTAGATTTTACCTTTTTGACAACCCACAGTGACAACTATTTTCTGTACATTTACATTTAGTACACATTAGGTGGTATCGCTCAGGAAGAAAGTGAATAAAACATATTTCCCAAAGTGTTGAACTATTCCTTTAAAGTGTAAACACTGTGAAAAGACCAGTCTCTCCCTCTGTTTCCTCTTATCCAGTGCTGAATCAGAGGTGGAGGTGTTCAGGATGGCTGTTAATATACCGGGCAAGAACCGCGCCGTCTTCCTGCTCACGTATGAAGAGCTTCTCCAGCGCCGCCTGGGACACTACGAACACGTGACCAGCCTGCGCCCACTACAGCTGGTCAGCCGCCTCAACCTGGATGTCACCATTGCCGACCACTCCCTAATAACTGATCTGAAGGTGCTACCGCTGCGTAACGGCAGAAGCAACCGTACTACCAACTCTGCAACTGGACCTAATGCATCTAAGATACCAGGTTTAACTAGCACACATCACAATGTACTTGCTATACATATATACCAGTAAAATACATGATGTATATGCCCTATATTCTAGTTAAAACCAGCTCATAGGAGTACACTGATATAATTTTCAGAGTTTCTGTCAACAGTTTAAATCCACTATTGGGTCATGGACAATTTACATATTTGAGGGCTTTGTTTTTTAGCCAATTAAAACACAAACACATAATATGTTTCCTGTCTTTGTGTTCCAGCCAAGCTCGAAACTCCCATCACCACTGTGATAAAAAATGAAAAGAACGTCTGGAAGGTCACATTCAGCCCTAACATCGTCCAGCAAGCCAAGATCACCACCAACGGCATTCTGGGAGACTTTGTGATCCGTTATGATGTGCAGAGAGACATGGGGATAGGAGACATTCAGGTGAGAGCATGTCACGTCCTCAACAATGGTCTTTTAATTGGCTTTAAAAAGCATAATGAAGACAGAGATGAGTAAAGTATTTGATGAGAAAAACAGAGTAAAAGAGCCTCATGTCTTGTATGTATGCACACACAATTCCAATTCAACCACACAAGCACATACTCTCATCCACCACCTGTTAGTCATTCATTTCTCTGGCTTCCAGCCAGCAGCTTCCCTCCACTGCCAAACTATTCTCTCTGTCTTTAGACACTTATGTTTCGCCAGTTACACACAATTACTGCAACTGATCTCACTGCCTGCTATAAATGTCTTTCTTTCCCAGGTGTTAAATGGCCATTTTGTCCACTACTTTGCTCCCAAAGACCTGCCAGTTGTGCCCAAGAACGTGGTGTTTGTGATCGACACCAGCGCCTCAATGTTGGGGACTAAGATCAGACAGGTGAAGCAATGTTAAATTGAAATAGCATTGTATATAATAATAATCCACTGTTAAATAAGCCAGTATCTGTAAGTTTCCACCATTACAGAGAAAAATACACAGTATTTTTGTGTATTCCACTCAAACTAAGTTTCAGTTGTTTAAGGGAAGCTAAGTCATCCCAGATTCACATCTTGACTGCTGTACAGCTTGAAAATTAATACAAAGCCAATTTAGCTCATTTATAATGCAGTTATGAGGCAATTTAGCTATGATACATTGACTGATCATTGTAAAGTTAAGCATGTTGGTTAATTCTTGACAAAAGTCCACTAACTAATTTCTTCGAGAGCTGTGTACTACATTTCAAGGTCTTCATCAGTGGTTGGGTTTCTGGAGAAACAACTGCTGATAAAACCATGAAATGTGGTGGAAACAGAAAAAGTTAGTAGGTGGACCTGGAGTTTGAAAATTAGAGCAAATGTCATTGTGATGGATTAAATGTCTCAAGCAAATGTCCTTTTGACTAACAATGGCTCAGTTGGTATTAACTTTTAATTTATAGTTTTAACTCTCAAGGGAATGAAACATCAAGCACCATCCTTAAAATTAGCATTTCTTACTGTTTAGTCTGCTAATACACATAAAATCTTGTGGATCGTAATCTGAGTGAATAACTTATCCTGATAAATGTGGCATCTTTTCACACGCATCCAGAAGTTCCACCTTGGAGCACAAGACATAGTTAGAAACACATTTTCACTTTCCTTATGTGATTTGGGGGATTTGGGGGAAATATGACACATTTTCAGGCAAAACTATTTACCATGTCTTCACACCACCTCCTCACTTCCACATTGGAATATCAATATAAGACCTTTTGTATCACATCTGTGATAGTGCGATAATCCCTTCAGCCAGACTCAGAGCTACTTTCTGCAGCTGCTGTGAGCAAAGACTACAGACAGAGAAAAAGGGCAGAGAAACTGAAAAAACAGATTTCCGCGAGAAAGAAAAGTGGAAACACATAGCACAAGGCCATGCTGTGAGGGAGGAAGGTCAGTGTCTATGGGGTAATGGAACTTTGTAGACAACAGCACCCTCGACCCCTTGATCTATCCCCCCACCCATTGCCAGCCCCCAGTGGACCACATGAACAGAGCAACAAGTGTGTTTGATGTGGCTTCACAATAGAGGTTTTCAGTACAGGTCAATCTGTGTTCTGACCCCTGCTGTAAACAGCCTGTATAGACATCTATAAACCCCTGAGCACCCACATTCTGGGTTGTACATCTGGCAATGTGGAGATTGTGACAGAGAATCTTTGGATCTATGTGCAAATCACTGAGACAATCAATGGTGATAATTCTTAAACGTAAATGTTATTTTTGAACGTCAAACAAAAGCCACAGTTGCTGACAGACAGACAATCAAATAAATGCTGGTTGAAACATACATTTCCTAAAGGAAAACGTTTTTTCAGATACTTTCTGGTGAAAAGCCTCAAGATTTCACTGCCTCTGTATTGTCTAAATAAACTAACAACTCTGGCCTTTCAAAACCCTGTGGATACACTGGAAGTACATGACCAAAGTGTGTGTTCTGTGTCCAAATAGTGTTATAACACAATAATAACCATATACACTATTGTATGTGCTGTATATGTCATAAAGACACCTCAACACCTTCAGACCAACCAAACTGAAATTCAAGTCATAACTTATCTAGTATATTTTATCATATATAACATCTGAATAATGTTATCGTCTACTAAACTTTCTCAGCAATGTGCAGTTGTTTTAGTTTATTTATCATTTTTTTTAAGGCTGGCACTTAAAAAGCACCTTGAAAAGTTTGATTCTGGACTGAGACATCCTTTTAATCAAATCTCACTACACGGGACAACAAAACATACATACATTTGAATGTTTTTGAAACCTATAATTTCTTTCTCTCTATAACACAGACTAAAGAAGCCCTGTTCACCATTTTGAGGGATCTGCGTCCCGGCGATCACTTTAACTTCATCAGCTTCTCCAACAGGATCAAAGTTTGGCAGCCAAATCGTCTTGTTCCAGTCACACCTCTTACTGTCAGAGATGCCAAAAAGTTTATATACACGTTGGTTCCCACTGGAGGTGAGACTTTATTGTCCTTGCGATTTGACTTCCTGTATTATGACTGGAACATTTTTGTTTTGTTGGATTCGTGACACTCTTAATTAGAGCTGACTCCTGTGCAACATGGAGTTGTGTAAACCTTTTATTTATGGTTCATTAAAGAGAGAAGTGGACAATACAGATTTTCAGGTGTACACAGATCTAGTCAGAAAATGTTTATCTGCATTGAATAACCTATAACTTTCACTCTGGTGGTTACGGGCTGAGAGTGGAAAACATCTTGTTTAAGAACGTTGGTTTTCTTTTTGTCTCAGGCAATAAAACCTATAAAGTGTTACTTCTTCTGTTCCACATAGTGGATTTTGTTAAAATGTAAATTCTATTGGTGTCCTACAACTGCAGGCACGGACATCAATGGCGCCATCCAGACTGGCTCCTCTCTGCTTCGTGATTACCTTTTGCGTCCTGATGCCGGTCCAAACAGTGTCTCCCTCATAATTTTCCTAACGGATGGACGGCCCACTATTCGGGAGACCCAGTCTGTGGCGATCCTGGGGAATACTCGCTCAGCCGTGCAGGAGAAGTTCTGCATCTTCACCATCGGGATTGGTAACGATGTTGACTACAGGCTGCTGGAGCGCATGGCTCTGGAAAACTGTGGCATGATGAGACGCATTAATGAGGAGGCTGACGCCAGCACAATGCTCAAAGGGTAAGAATATGTTATATATGTATAAATATAGACTGTGTGTTGTTGGAATATTACTTTAATCCAAGGCAACTTATTGTATGATTAAAGTTTTGTTCAGATTTCCAAAACCACATTTTATAAAAGAAGCAATCACATTTTCCACAGATCTCAACATGCCATTCATGTTGAATCTGTAAAAATGATTGATTACTATCACAGACTCCTGATGACCTTTATTCAATATTTTGGTGGCTACACTTGCTATTAAACAGTCAGTGAACCCTTTGGTGCTAAACACAACAAAAGAAATGAGGACAGCTTCTTTTCAGAAATGTTGGTGAAGATTCATCCAGGTGAGATTATCTGGAAGTTGAGTCATGGCAACTGGACTTCTTTCCTGTCAAGTCAAAACGTTTCACTACTCATCCAAGTAGTTTCTTCAGTCTTCTGGTTCATAAATAGTTTGAGTTTGTCTAAAACTGGTTTAAAACTGCTTTGGCAAATTTAGTTTGAGTCTGGTTTAAATGTTGTCCAACACTAAATTGAAAGTAAAGTACAAATACTGGTAAAGAAGCAATGAAGAGAAAAGAGTCCTGCCTAAATCTGGGCTTAAACTGAGTGACAGCATACTAAAATTGTTGCAAACTTGCTCTTAAAATTAATCTAAAACTGCCTTGATAATGGTCTGAAAGTGATTTAAAACTGGAAGGAAAACGCTATAAACTCAGAAAACATACGTGTGTGAAGCGTAATTATTGTGGACATGATACTGACATCTGGGAATGGTAAAACATAATAAAGAATACTTCTTTCATACACTCAGATGTAACTATTACTTAAACAAATAGTGTCCAATCCTATCTGTGTTATAAAAGCCTAATCCACCCCTTATCAGCCTGTTAGCTCTCCTTAATCTCTCCCTTGTTCCCTCTGACACGTACTTCCATCTTTCATCAATCTATGAGAGAACGAAGGCCGTAAATGCGACGGCGCTGACAACAGAGCTCTTTAATCAGCTTCAACATGTGACAGCCACAGACCTTAACAGCCACCCTCTTTCTCTGTCAGACCTTTTTTCCTATACTTTACACACAAACCTCTTCTCATTCTCTCACTTCCACCCTTAGACGCAGCAAGGTATTTGCTCAGTTGAGCCGGGAATGTGTGTTTGTGTTGTGAAACCGGCGTCTGGATACGTACGCTGGGGTTAACAGACTCCACAGATAATAGCCTTCGCCCTACTTGAACAAACACGCTGTTTAAGAGGTGAGGAGGTTTAGTGCGGCGTGAGACAGGACACACACACACACACTCGTGCACAGTTTCAACTCCTTTATGAATGTGTGCACAGACTCTGAAGTGGGGTGGCAGAAGCTGACAGAGGTCAGGCAAGCAACCTAATGGCCCAGAGGTGACTTAATTGAATGAATAAGACATTTGATGAAATTTGGAATAACAACCTTGTGCTGCTCCCTCAAAAACTCACACTTAAGGGCACAAAAAGCAATATAGGTGCATGAATAAAGAAATCAACTCGAATCAGCATCAGCTAGGGCAGGGGTAAGCAACCCTGGTTCTAGAGAGCCATCCTTTCCCACTGTTGATTGGCTGAACACACCTGATACAGGTAATCAACTGTGGGAAAGGGAGGGATAGCTGGAAAACAAGCAGGGCTACAGCTTGGTTACCTACCCCTGAGCTAGGGCAAGAAGGTGGAGGTCTATTGTATCTCATTGTTGTTGCAGGATACAGGTAAGGAGACAAAATATAATCCAGATAGTCTTGTCTGAATGCTTATGAGATGCCAAGACACTGCAAACTCCATTGCAATCATTCGAGACAGGGTTTAATCAGCACCGCGGCGACTGTCACAACAACAGACCTTGTTAGTCACCTGTTCAGACAATTAAAACAACCAGCTTAATTATCTTCTCTCAGAAACAGTGGCAGACAGAGCACAGTGTTGTTGCTGATAAACCTCTATGTTGGACTTAGACCTGGAGAGGCTGGTTTCCA
>OMLM01002927.1:25659-53146 GCA_900302695.1 Helostoma temminkii | reverse complement strand
ATTCAGATCTGGGGGACGGGCAGACCAGTCCATAGCATCAATGCCTTCATCATGCAGGAACTGCTGACACACTCCAGCCACATGAGGCCTAGCATTGTCATGCATCAGAAGGAACCCAGGGCCCACTGCACCAGCATATGGTCTTACAATGGGTCTGAGGAGCTCATCCCAGTACCTAATGGCAGTCAGGGCACCTCTGGCTAGCACATAGAGGTCTGTGCGGCCCTCCAAGGAAATTCCTCCTCAGACCATCACTGACCCACCGCCAAACCGGTCATGCTGGAGGATGTTGCAGGCAGCAGAACGTTCTCCACGGCGTCTACAGACTCTGTCACGTCTGTCGTGAACCAGCTCTCACCCGTGAAGAGCACAGGGCACCAATGGTGAATCTGCCAATCCTGGTGTTCTCTGGCAAATGCCAATCGGCCTGCACAGTGTTGGGCTGTGAGCACAGGCCCCACTTGTGGACGTCGGACCCTCATACCACTCTCATAGAGTCTGTTTCTGACGGTTTAAGGAAAAACATGCACATTAGTGGCCTGCTGGACGTCATTTTGTAGGGCTCTGGTAGTGCTCCTCCTGTTTCTCCTTGCACAAAGTAGCAGATAGCGGTCCTGCTGCTGGGTTGTTGTCCTCCTACAGCCCCCTCCACGTCTCCTGGTGTACAGGCCTGTCTTCTGGTATCATCTCCATGCTCTTGACACTGTGCTGGGAGACACAGCAAACCTGTAACTTCTGTAAGTTTCAGACATCGCCTCATGCTGCTTCTAGTGATGAGGGCACTGGAAAAATGCAAAAGTCACCAAAAATCAGCCAGAAAGGATGAGGACAGAGAAATGGTCTGTGGCCACCACCTGCAGAACCATTCCTTTATAGGGGTTGTCTTGCTAATTGCCTCTAATTTCCACCTGTTGTCTGTTCCAGTTGCACAAAGCAGGTAAAACTGATTCACAATCAGTGTTGCTTCCCAACTCGACAGGTTGATATCCCAGAAATGTGATGGACTTGGACTTACATTGGAATGATTATGTGTTCTCTTTATTTTTTTGAGCAGTGTAGTAAGAGTCCAGTCCCAGAGATAATTATAACTTGAAAACCAGAACTTCATAAATGTGATTGCTTTAATAATTTATGAAGGCAGCATTTCGCTTCTTCAAACATTTATGTCATCGATTTTCCTTTCCCATCCTGCGTCAATTTATTTAATGCTGTATGTTCAATAGATGAATGTCCCAAAACAAAACAAAACTTGGTTTATATTGAACACAGTCACTGCAAGTTGACTTTGGTGACTGAATACAACACCCAGCTGTATCTGTATCACTGTTTTCCTGGATATGATTTGCTTTGCTGATGTAGTAGCCATCAACAATGACTTTTAGTCGGGACAATAAATGGCATTATGTATCTTGGAAGATAGGTCTGGCTGGTATGATACGTTCATTTAGATTTAATTAGTAAGCTGTGTTTAATTAATTCAATTGTTACACTCATTAACTGTGTTTAATTAGTTCAATTAAATTCTGCATTCATTTTCTGGGGGAAGCAGCCATGTGCTGTAATTATTATTAGACCGGCCATTATCACTTGGGATTCACACATGACTTTCCTGCCAAAGTGCTCAGAAAATGTTTATTAACATAAGCCCAAGACATTGTCAGGATCAGTACGCACGTTTAGCAGAAAACTGACGCTCGCTCTACAAAATAAGTGAATTTATTGTGAGTTAAATCCCTGTGGATATAAGACAATGATGAAATGAAGTTTCAATCAAATTTAAATTGATTTTAAACATCCAATCAAAAAACTAACAATGTCTTATGAAGTCATTAAAATTCAGAGGGTGTACTTCTGTCTATCACTAGAGATGGAAAACATGGAGTTCTCAGATCCATCCAGTCAGCCTCCTCTCTCTGACAGCGTCGCCAGTATTTAATCTAGTTCCTCTTCAAATGTCAGGAAGACAAAAGGCTTCATCTGTCATGGCTATCGATCAGACATTATTCTCCAACACCGCCCCGATGGATGGAGCCTCTCAAGGCCCCTGCGTGGCCCACCAATTCCACACCAGTCAGCTGGCATTATCCGGCAGTCTGCAGAGGATGCCTTCACTTAGTGCGTGGCCTATGAGTTTTACGCACATCATTACGATGACATGACAAATGAGGGGAGAGCAGGGAGTTGTGGTGCCCTGAGGGGATCCCGTTGCAAATGGCAATCGACTGGGGCTGATGATATGATATGATGGCTGCGATAGCCTTGTATGATGGTGATGATGAGACTTGATGTCTGGGCGGCTGGCAGGAAAGGTGAAGGAGGGAAGTCAGACTGACTGTGGGAGGAAGTATTTATATGGAAGATCCATATTTGTCTAATCGCCTCACGGCCAAGCCTGCCAGACAGCGCCCACAGTATTTAGAGAGCAGAGCCAAGGCCTGTCTTTGCCCCTCAATGACTCTTTACAGCCTGGCAGCCTTCCAGAAGCTGACAGCCTGGGGAAAGTGGGGAGGAAGTAATAAGAGGGATGAATGTCACCGGGGGTGAGTGGCGTGGGGTTGAAGTGATACAGAGCAGGAGGTCTTGAAGGATGGAGGGAATTGACGTAGGAGTAAGGGGAGGGAGATGAGCACTGTGGATTTCAGATCCACATCCTGTCATTGAGAGAAGAGCCCAGTGCTGGCCACCCATCAGTGACACAATATGTGCAACAGTCAAGCACGAGTAAATGATGGATGGCATGTTACTGCTCCCACAGGTCCCGCTGGGTACAGTTCCAGCACGACTGCCAGCCCTCTGAGCAGAGCGCCAGCGGCTGCAAGCAGGAGAACTACGGAGCGTGCCTACTTGCATACACCGGTATGATAGGTAAGAACTAAATCTATGTCAGATCTGGCTCACCTACCTTCTTTGATGGATCACAAGTAAAAACGGTTTAGGAGGAGAAGGTGGAAAGCAGACGAGTGTGTGGAACAGGACAAAAAAATAAATAAATCAAGCATTGTGATGAGAAGTGTGGCTCAATGATCGATGGAGAGATGATGAATGTGCCTGCAGCCTCGCTAAGTTGTTGGCATTATAAGTAGCACAATTACAACTATTGACCGCTGTTTGGAGAGAATTATCCCTGACGTGACAATGAGTGGGAGGAGGTAGAGGCGTATAGGATGGCTTATTGTGCGTTAGATAAAAACTTAACAAAAGATCACATAACGCACAAAACATGGTTAAAAACCACTCTGTCTAAACATGTCATTATGGGAGAACAATACCACACTGAACTGCTGCTAAGACTAGAGAAAAAAAAAGAACCGCTTTGTGAGGCGCAGAAGGAGACAGGACGCTGTGCAGCAGTGATTGGCCATGCTAGACCACTGAAGTAGAAGTGAAAGTCTAAGGTTGTGTTGTTTTGAGGTCTAGGACACAAAAAAATCAATGGAGTTGAATCAGAATTATTTGCCACACTACCTACAAAGTGCAGCAATTTTATTTCCCACCTTCTTTAAAAAAATACAAGCTACAAGTCTATATTACCTTTGCCAGAGAATGACTTCCCAATCATTTCCTGCTGAAAAGCTCCAAAGGCAGAGAGAAATAAAAGGAGTACATCTGAGAGACCTCTGTGATGGTGCCTGGACTTTGCACTGTGGGCCAGAGAACTTATCAAAAGCCACCAGGCTGCCTGCCCCAGTGGGCTTGTCTGTTAGAAACACAGAAAACTAAGAGAGACTGAACAAGTGCTTGTGTGTTTGTCTGGATTTGAAGCTGTGTGTTGTAGCATCAAATAACCGATCAAGAGGAAGATGCTGTGTAAAACATCTGTTTTTATTCACTATAATATATCCCCAAATTAAATAACAATTAAATCACAATGTGAAAATTTTAAATTCAAGTTGTGTCAAACCCTTTTAGCAGCTTAGACTGAATAAACCTGCTGCTCTGTGTCTGTCTTTATACACATGCTTTCCTCTCACTTTCTCTCTCAATAAATACATTTGCATGCAGACTAATAACTCAGTCTTAACCTGATTAAAGCAGTGCTGTAGTGATAAAAACTGCCACGTGTAAACGCTTTCATTTGATTATTGTAATCAGGGTAAGGTCATAATGGGGCTAAGCATAACAAGATTAAATCAGCCAGAATTCTGCTCCTAACACTGCATTTGTTGGGACATTAAACTCCTCTGTCAGAACGTCTTTTGCTTTTCTTTGACAACAACACATTTTAAGATGTGCTTAGGGAAACGCTGTTGTTGTGTAGGCATCAAATCGTATTAAACATTCAGTTCATGGAACGTAAACGCATTTCTTCCACTTTGTGTCATACTGTGGTCAGATTCGATCGCTCTTGAATTAGTCCAGTTTACCTGTCTGTGTCTGTGCTGTCTCCCTCTCTCCTCCCATCTACAGGAAGCACAATAACTCCCAACTACCTTGACAACTCCACATCCAACGTAGGACCCTGGTGTTCCTGTGCAGCAAGCGGCAACCACCGGGAACAATGCAGCGACTTCCTCGCTTTTTTCCATGACAACGTCTGCTTGAGTAAGTAACAGCTGCAGAGTGAAACCTCAGGCAACACAACAACAAGCCCAACAAAGAACCAGGACAAGTGTGAGAATTAAAGTCTTTGCTTGTGAACAAAATAATCCGTGGCACTTCCCGTACTGCAAAAGTTCTTTTATGTACGGGTACCCAAACACAAGTCAGCCTAAACCCAGCTGCTCTCAGGACACAGTGTAATCTCTCATTAAGTATTTTTCTTTCTGTCTTTTTGAAAAATGATTCCTACGGTTTACTCTTCCATATTCTAAGACACTGAATCCTCTTGGGTTTTAACGAAGTTGAAAAGGCCTTAAAGGTTTTTGAGCACAGAACAGAAAACTCACCAGAACCCTCTACTGCTCATCTCCCCAGTTAAGATCTAGCTCTAGAGATAGAAGAGTTGCGACACAAAAAAAAACGCGATTCACGAGATTCATGTAGCCTTGAATAGTTCCAAGAAGATTACTGAGGGTTACTGAGGGCAACTGAGAAAAGCAGCCGTTTTACAACAGAACCAGATCAGTGACGGCTTTTATTTCAGGATATCTGATTTCAACTTACCTCATATATCAAACAAAGTACAAAGTGCTGTGCAATAGAAATAAATAGATAAAATAAACAATTTTAACAAAAAAGAAAAATTTCACATGGAATGAGAAAAATACAGTTCGATAAAAATGTGTTTTACAACGAGATGACGCTGACGTGAACTGCCTGATCTTCTCAGACAGGTCATTCCAGAGTTTTGGGCCCTGATGGAAAAGCGATGTTGGTTCAGACAGATGTTTTCTGCTTGAGGATCTCAAATTGCGTAAAGGTTCATATGGAATTAAAAGCTCTGATATGTTGGAACCAGGCCATGTAAAGCATTGTAGGTCATCAATAAAATCTTCAATGCTAGAACAAACAGGGAGCCGATGAAGAGAGGCAGGAATAGGTGTGATGTGGTCGAACCTCCCTGTTTTAGTCAGTAGCCCAGCAGCTGTACAGTTTTAGTGATGCTACCGCTCTGTCACTGATTATCTGTTTGGCTGCGAGTCTTAATTGTTCAATTTGTTCAGTCTGGTACTGTGCGACTGTTACTGGGTAAGGGATGTTGCTTTTCTTAGATCACAAATGTTTACAAGGTCAGAAAAGTTCGCAGTCTGGGATAACATTTCTGTAACAGCAGATCAGCACTGAATGTTCGTGGTCAACCAGTGTCACTGCTGCTAGTTCCCAGTGTCTGGAACTATTTGAAGTCTCAATGATTCACTGTTGTTAAAAAAACAGTTTTAATAGAGTCAGTGGAGATGTTGTCACTGAATTCTAAATCCAGTGGCTCACATTGAACCTTCAGTGCTCTCTGACTTGCAGACATGTTATTGCAGACATGTCTGAAGTGCAAACCCATTTCTGGCCCCATGTGAACAGTTGTGATCTGAGAAAAACAACCTTGGAGAGTGCTACGGTGCTAATGACACATCTCTTACATAGTAAAGGCCACACCGTTGCAGACTCTTCGTGTGTTTGCTTTTTGTTGAACAAACAAGACTCGCAGACGATCAGCCAATCGGTGACAGGATTGTTGGAGCACAGTAATGGGTTGTGACATGTGATATTGTTTTGTTGAGATTATGCTTGGCAATGCATCATTGCAGAAAAAACTATTTACGAAAATAGAAACACATCTCATCTAGTGGCAGCGCAAATAAAACAAAGACATCAGTGACATAACCCAGCTGTTACATAAGGTTTATCCTTTTTTTTTTCCTTTCACCTTTTGCTATAACTTTTATTGATCCAGCAACAAAACGATGATAGATCATGGCTGTGAATGAGCGATAACACCGCCGACAGAAGAGTGACACCAAACTGTAGCCGCTGGTGTCACAGCAGGCCCCAGTTTATTCTGGGTTATTATTTTTTTCTAACAACAAAAGAAGACAACAACGCTGTCGGCACGAATAACAACACCAGTGACAGACCAATGTCACCAGTGCCAGTACAAAGCAAACTGCAGCTTCTGTCGTGTGGTGACACACACAGTGTCACTGTTTGTTAGGTTTATACAAGGCTACGTCTGAGTTCAATTATGTGAAAGGAAAAAGCATCAACTTCTCTTAGCCCTGCTTCCACCAGACATTTACATTTACATTTAGTCATTTGGCAGCTTTTATCCAAAGCGACTTACAATGAGGTGCAAAGCAAGCAACAATCTAAGTCTGGGAGAAAAACTGTAAAGCAAAGCAATGATCTCATCATGTTTAACCAGGAGGCATCCTCAACTGACTCCTCCAGATGCACATGATTAAAGTAGTACTTAACGTAAATAGTACTTTTAAAGTATTAGGTACTTCAGTTAAATGTAAATTTAATTTTAGCCTAACCCCTAACCTTGTCTCCTCTTCCCATGTAGCTACCAGCCCAACAGTAGGTACACAGTAAATATTTTATAGATGGAATAATGTATATTAAATAGTAACTGGTATTTTTACATCCACTGCAAAAATAGTTTTCTTAGTTGATGTCACATTTCATGCAGAGGCTGTGAGGCACACTGCCAACAGTATTTAAAACTACATGTTACTATGTACATTATAAATGAACAGCTCATGGTATATGACTAGTGAATCAGAGAGTGCTTGAAGACACTGCACTTCTGAAACAATGCACATTTGAACCATGACATGCTCAGTGAGCATCTAAACCTCTAAACCTAAACTTTATACTGGACATACTGGTGGGAAAAAACATTTGCCCCCATCCTGATTTATTGTCTTTGTGTATTTAACCAAACTGTTACAGATCTGAAACTAAACCAAAAGCATAAAGGTTATCCAATACCTTAATCACTAGTGTAAAAAAAAGTAACTGTCCCCTGACATTAACTGCACTTCAGCTTCACATCCTAAAACTACACACCTCATAGTGTTAGGGTTCATGTTTCCCTCAACTATGGCAGGTTGCCCTGGTCCTAAAGCAGCATAGCATCCCCTCAACATTACACTACCACCCCCATGCTTGATGATCTTTTTATGGCATTCTGTGTTTGGTTTACACCAGATGTAACAGGACTATAACCAGTTAAACTTCTGACATTCTCACAAAAGGTTTGACTGTCATCGGTCTCTCTACCAGGGCAGCCATTTCTATCCTTCACAGACCTGCACTTCATTTGCTAAGGTTGGCCACTTCTGGGATTCCACTATTGTTGTTGTTGCATCAATAAAATCCCAGAACCTTTGTAATCTTGTAACCTTTTCCATTAATGAGCAATGCAATGTAGTTTTTTTTATTTATACTTTTTCTTGTCTACTTGTCTTAAATCACCTTTTTTACTTCAATAATAGTTATTGTTAAAATGCGTTTGCTTAGGTCGCCTTTGTATTATGTTAGATTTCTAACATGAGTATGAGGAAAAAAATATCAGGAGGGGCTGAATATTTTTTCACACATATAAAAGTATAGGATTTCTCAGGCAGTTTGTTTGCGCATAATACAGCTGGTTAGTGGGAAATGGCCACCTGTTTCATATATTAAAAACAAGTAGAAGCAAACACACTGCAGACTGACTGTCAGACGCTCTGTGCAAAGAACAACACAGCAACAAAGATGAAGAAAAGGACACCAAGAAGAGAGAAAGAAGAAATAGCTTCAAATTCCAATATATCCTATTAGAAGTACTAATGGGAATAACATAGTATTAATTGTGCTTCACTAAGGAGTCATCGTTTGAAACGCTGTAATGAGTTTTAATAATTTAGTCAGTTTTTCTACAGCTACAGTTTCTCCAACGGTACAACAATAATCTAAGTTTAGTACAAATACTGAGTCATGTTGTTCACTGCCTTTCCCTGAGCCCAATGTACGAACATATGACCTGTTAGTATAACACGTAACTGATTCATAGTGATCTACTCAATTAATTAATTATATCTGCACTTGCATGTCCATGTAAAGCTGTTAAATACACTTTAGGATGCAGTCACTGAAAGAGAAAAAATACTGCAACTTACAAATTACTGTAGAAGCAGAAATGGTGTTTAATTTAGTGTTTGGCCTGTTTTCATACTAATTACAATGTGCAGTATCTATTTTTTAATCCGTAATGTTTCTGTAACTAGCATTACTTAGTGAGATGATGTTGCAAAATTTCAGTTTGCTGCCAACAGACTCCAGAATGGGACAATCTCCACAGCTGAAAATTGGCACACACACAAAATTTCATGGGGAGCATCTGAGGCTGGGTCTCATCGCTGTGCGACCTGCTGTTGGTGTCCTACATGTTCCTCTGCAGGCCTGACTGTCATATCAGAACTGAGCTACAACCTCTTATTATTTTCCCCCAAACTAAAAGTTAGATCCATGCACTTCCTCTTCATGCATTTTCATAAAAAGTTCCTTCACCCTAAAGCAGAACCCAAGTGCTTCCTCTGGTGCCTTTTCATAAATAAACATTTAGCTCCAGCCTCTCCTCTTTCAGTCTAGAGTGGGAATTATATGCTACTTGGTGAGTAGTCATATACAGCATGTGTTTCAACTGGCTGATGAATGACGTGATTTTCAATGAAGCTCCTCCTGTGCATCCTTCAGCCAGGACTCAGGCTTGGTAAGGCAGCTCCTGTGTGCTGTTTACTGTAAGCTCCTTAGAGATCCGGAAAAACAAACCTCAGACTGACTGGCCTCATTTCCCTGTCTCTGCCTCCTCTCCTGCCTGAGCACTTGGCTGAAGCCAAACTGTGCATACGTGATAATAAGGATGAGCAACTTTCTAATGGGGAAGGCGATTCATGGACCGGCGATGCAAGTCGTGCTCTCATCTCAATTGGAGAGTTCATTCTCGTTTGCCAGGCACAGGCAGGCCACGCTTCTATTTTGGGGGGAGCGTGTATGTAATTATTTGGCAAGAGGAGTCTGGATTCAAGCCAATAATTGGGAAATGACTCCACCCAGGGAGAATCCTGAATGTTTATCTTTTCCCGTGTTCCTCGTGTAATCACACCGCACAGAGAATGAAGTGCTTCTCATTCTGACTAGAGCCAAAACACTCGTGTCCTTCGTTGATGGTTCTGTTTTACAAGTGAACTAGTCTCAATTAAGTAAATCCTTCTGGTCTCATTTGATGGTTCCATCTTTTAGTGAGCGAATTCAGGGTTATTTTGTGCACAGGGCCGCCCTATGTTGTTGCTCTGGGCCCTGCTTGCTGAGACAGGACTTCAGATGGCCTTTGATGACTTTGTAATTGAGCTCAATTTGGTTTCCTGCCTCCAAACTAATGAGGTGGACAGAGAACAGCGGCAGAAAAGACTACAGCCGTTTGCACATAGGGGAAGGGAAAACTGCTGGAAAAAATCCCTCTCTGCAGTGAGCACACTCAGGTTTTAAAAACAGCTGTCACCCTGCCTTACCTCTTCATCACAGTGGTAATAACAACATCACTATGCAGAACAGCAGGTTTAGCACTGCTTTCTCTGAAAGCTGAGTGCATCAGGGAAAAAATTAAGAGGACAGATGGAGGTGAAGCTCATTTATTTCTGCAATTATTTTAATTTTTCTGGACGTTAAATTGGTGATGTAACTGGAAACGGGGTGTGCACAGGATGTGCTCTACAGTGTGGTTTTGTGGGGAAGCTACGAAAACCCTCAGGGACAAACTAAAAAGTCAAAGAGATGTGAGATGGCGTCGCTTAAACAGCCGTGTCCAGACATTTACAAAGGAACTGTCACAACAGCTTACCACTGCAGATATCAATTGGCACTTCATCTTTACGTGACAGTGGGTGGCGAGGAACTGTGGCCACCAGCTGGAGTTGCACCCCGCGCTCGCTTCATCCGTCAGCCTGCCGGGGGATCACTGCACGCTGCCGAGCGCTAAGTGCACACTTTCCCACCTGTCCTACCTAATGCTAATGACCCACAGCACCATTAGCATGCTGGTCCACGGTCCCTACTCCAAGGTGCTGATGTATACAAACCCTCAGCCGGGCTCAATTTGTTTTCCTCACTACCGACTCGTTTTCTGTTGTGTTGCAACTTTCAGAGTCTGTAATTAGCTGCAAAGCTGGAGACGAGCGCTCTGGTCACCCATCCACCACCTACTCTGTCTAGTAGCTGATCCTCAGTGTTGCACCAGTGAAGGAGTAAAACCGGGTTGTGCATTGATCGCCTCAGGATTTTGTTTGCAATGGCAAACTACCTCGAGAGAATGGATCAATTTGTTATGGTCCTGTGAGAAATCAATATTCTTGTGTCACGCCCTGATACTCCACTAAAGGCTTTGAAATCCCATCACTAATAACCAGTCAGTCGCTTCTGAAATCTGAGGCGTTTCGCTGGGAACAGATGGAATAATGGTGGTTTTTATGTCTGAGCACCCACATCCATCTTACAGTATAAGCTGGGGATAGTAATTGATGAATCTCTCATTCATGTCTCCATTTCAGCATATTTTAATTGAAATGACTTTCATGCAAACGTAATTGCTGCGAAGTAGATCATTAGCCGAATGAAAATGAATGCTTATAGAATATTAATTCATCATATGATTGTAAGTCATTCTGGTAAATCCACAAACTTAATAGAACTGGTTTCCTTTGGGGTGTATAAACCATATAAATCCAGCAGACAGTAAATTATACATGGTACAGACTGTACATACTGTAATATCCCTCAGAGTCATAGTCCATTTAAATATTCACCTAAATCATTATATCATTACAGACTGACTGGTGTTTTAAATCCATTTTTCGGGAACCACATTAAAGTCCAATTTTTCCCCAAAAACTGATGGTTACAATTGGGTGACTTTTTTCTTACTTTTCTGTGTCACCACTTACTAAAGTAAAAGCATTAAATTGGCCATCCAGAAAATGGAGACTTGAGACTATATCTGAAACTCCCTGAATTATCGGTTATATTGTTTTCAGTGATGACAGCGAAGCCATGAAACATTATCTCTATGAGTCAGGTGAAGATTAAAACCCCAAACATCGAAAGCATCTGTTTATTTAATTCAATTATATCCAAATTTGAGCATCTGTTCTTTTTTTGCACCTGTGTAACAGGCAGAAATCTGTAGTGAGTCGCATTCCTTCAGTCATCATCATAAATGTGTAGAGATTCCTGTGGCTTAACAACAATGAATGACACCCAGTAGCTTGTGTTAATGTGCTGCATGAAGCAGAACTGTGCAGTCGTGTAGACTGTGGGACTACAAATTAAATGGTGGCATAAAATATTTTAAGATTTTATCTCTAAATGTTGGTCAGTGTTCATTAGCTACTTGTGAGCTTCGTCTGTGCCATTCATCAGCAGCTACCTGCTGCTGCTGCTGCTGATGGATACAAATCTGCAGGCTTAAAAAACAATGTGCATGCTTCTGTGTGCTTTCTCTACATGTGTGACAGCACAACTCTGCACAACGTCTGGACTGGATTCTCCAAGTTTATATGTCAGAACAGCTGCAGGGTCCAGTGATGAGGTTTAGAGTTTAGTGACCAGTGACTCAGAGTTCATACAAACTAGAATTGTTGTTTCTAGTTGTTTTGGTGAAGAGTTGGTACCAACAGCAGCAGATAATTCAGGGCAGCTAAGCTTGGCCTCGGCTGCTGTCTAGTGTGGCTGCAGCAGGATTCTCTGTGATTTGCACTCATTCCTGCTCTTTTTATGAGTTTCACTTGGTGGAAGGTTTGTGGTCTGTAGCAAAAACTAAGTCAGTCTCACTGGAATAACAACAGAAGGCATATATGTAACCCAGAAACATAAAATGAACTAGAACAGCTCACACACAAAATATCTTGTCACATTTTTACTTAATTTCTTACAAAATTAGTAGAAGTTGTAGTTATAGGGCCTTTAAAAATTAATCAGCAGAGCCCACAAAGAATTTCATCCCAAATCTCTACAGAGCATTTTAGCATATTTCAACTGTTTTGCTTTCGCAGCTGCTAGAAGCTTTATTGTGTTAATTGTACGCCCTGTTTTCACTCAGTATTAAAATGTGTCTTGGGCGAATTTTAAAATTTTATTTTAGGAAAACTGTCATAGTATAAAGAATATAACCACTATATGCAGTAAGAGTTGGAACCAGAACATCTATTTAGTTCATTGCTAAATAAAACACTGTCTTTTCATGTAAACTTTCAATAAAAAATAGATGAAAATCGATAAAGTATCACAAAAATTATCTCATGATACTTTCTTACTCTCCTACTGTACAATACATGCCCAGCACCATATGGCAGACTGACGACAGTTGGCTTGTGATCACACTGGAGAATTTAGCAGCTTTAACAGACAGATACCACCATTTTACATTGCTATCTATCAAACATGCTCTAAATATTTAAACTATACAATGTTACCTCAGGAAAAGGAAGAAAAGGTTGTGATTTCACTAAATGTTGCAGCATGAGATGACGTAACATAAATTTGCTGCTTTGTGTTGAACATAATTGTTCACTGCTGTCAAATCAAGGCCTCTTTAACATTACTGTTGTTTGCTGATCAGATGTTATGACTCAGCTGTCACACTGCTGTGGCTAGCACAGTGTTTGTGCTCAGTCATTACTTGATATTTACCTCCTCCATGAGTAATGATGTCAGCCACATTCAGTGGACATTAATCAATTTCCTCAAGTGCCACTGATGCATGTGTTCGTTGCCCCATGCACCAGTGACTGAGTTCTTTTGTTGAATCCAATCAGCGACTACATTCTCACTCAGTATGTTATTGTGAGTCATAACAGATGTGACCTTAATCGCAAAGGTTTACTGTGAGTTTATTCTCATTACTATTTGTATGATGAATTATTAACTTTTTATAACAATACGATTATTTCCACTGTTAACTTATGTTATTGTGTGCGTCAGCGTGCCACTGCTCATGCTGGGTTAAAGGGTCTCAGAGTGTATGTCTTGGAATTGGGAACTTGGGAAAGCATAATTTATATAATTTTGATCAATATCCTTTAAAATCAATCATTGTACATAACCTCAAACATTATGCATATAATTTTGATGATTTGATATATTGTGGATTGAAACAGGACCAGGTCTATATTAATCATCAAGTTATTTTTAACTTTGAGTAAATTAATCCCAGAACAATTCTGGAATTTTTAACTCACTGTTGGCCAAGACTATTCAACTGGTTATAGGAAAAATAAATTGGCAAACTGAAAACTCTGGTCAGACACATATAATACTTTAATAATACTTAAGACTCCAGACTCCTTCACAAAATCTTCACAAAAGATTTAAAATCTGTGCTACAGAAAAGTTAAAAAGAAGTTATTTAATTTTTCTGTGATTGTGAGGGAAGACGCCACCTCTGCTCTGAAAACTAGTTCTTTTCTCATCACGAGAATCAAGTGAACAAAACGCACTCAAGGTTTAGTTCAGTTAAACATGTAGTGATGGACAAAAAGTCCAGACATATGAGTAATTTTGTTTACGATCACTGGAGACGAGGGTCATGACCTGAATCTAGAAGAGATGAATGGTTGAACTGTGACATTTTTATTTCTGTGGGCTGGTTCCTGTCAGTAAGAGAGAGAAATACAAAACGAAAAGTATAAGACACGAAAAGAAAAGGTGGATGAGTAAATAAAAATATGTTACTGATGATCTAACTTTTGTGTAGCTAACACTACTGCTACGGACAGAAGTTGCTGAATATGTGTCTGATTTTTGCCATTTTCCATCTTAATTTACATTTTAACCGTGGGGAAGTGAATTTCTGCTCACACAACACCACTTCCTCTTGTGTGTACTGGAAGCAGCAGTGTTCAAAATTGCAGACTGCAATATTTTCTGCTTTACGAACACCCAATTTAAACTGATTCCTGAGGTGTCTGAACATGTTACACACGGTTTCAGCAGTTTAAGTTAGTGACCCAGAAAGAAATCTGAAAAATTACATTATTCAAAAATCTCCTGTGGTTGGTGAGTTTGAGTATTCTGTGTTTCAAACCTAATTGGCCTCTTGTCTGATGAGACGGGTGTATTTTTATTTAGAAATGCAGTCTGAAATGAATGAGCTGAAAGGTTGAGTTGTCCTCACATGCCATGACCACATTATAATCACAGTCCCCCAGCACATAATTGTAGAGTGACCAGTCATATCACAAAGAGTCGTGCAGGAAGTAAAGCAAACTAGACATGATGAGTGATGTGAAAATGTTTCACCACTTAGTATCCTGATGACAAGCACAGCATCAACGCCATCTATTAAACTGCCAGTCACGGCTCTTTGAAAACCAAAGCTCTGCTGCTCTTGTGTCCTAGAAAATGCCATCCTGGCCTTCGGGAATGGATCAGATGTGAAAACGAGCGCCAGCCAGCCTGGGATGTCGAGTCCAGCAACAGAGAGCCAGAGTTTGCACTTGGTGACCACTGCCCCGAGCATTTCCATGGAAACAGAGCAGAACATCCTCCGAGCACAGATACCTACTCAGGTGAGACGAGACGGAGGGCTGAAAATGTGATGTAGAACCTTTTCCAAACAGAAAAAGCACTAATGTCGACAGCCTCGCTCAGAACTGGGTCACATGGTAGCACATAACTTGGGGTGTTTGTTTTAGCGTAGTGGGAGCAGAAGACGGGTGGGATTTACTGAATCTGCATAATTCAGCCAGCGTCAGGCACAAAGTCAGTGGCTGACAGGCATGTGACTCTACCACGATCCTTAGGTTTGCAGTAGAACAGTTTCCTCTACATAAAAGGCCCATTTTTCTGTCTGCAAGTTCAATAGATACCTGACAATGATGCCTGATTGGCCTCTAACCCTTCTATACAAACACACGCTACAAAAACTGTAGTTTTATGCAAAGACACCCCATATTTAATAAATCAAGGACACAGCAGGGTTAGGGTTAGGCAAAAAAAAACTAACCTATAAATATGAGGGTAAACACGTTCGCATACTGCATGTGTTGACTTGGATTTACTCTAAGCAGTCATAAACACCAACTAGTGTAGACATGTATGCAAGAAAAAGTATGTGAACCCTTCAGAACTACATATTTGTCTGCATGAACTGGTCATAAAACGTGATCCAGGTATAAACGTCTGTGGAGATTCTCAGTCATCCAGGGGAGGGTTACACCAAAGTCGGTGTTCAGTGGTAACTGACTGTTATAAACTTTTGTGCCTTTGCTGAACATCAGTAGATTTACTTCTCTGAACTTCTACGGAGCGTCAGCCTGTGAACAGCTCATCCTGACAGGCGTCTGTACGATACCTTGATAAACTGGGAATTCACTCTCCTCTTGATGTTGGCAAACTGTCCGAGCTCTGATTCAGCAAAGCAGCTTGAAGACATGAGGCTCATGAACTGCTAGAATGATTTTTGTTGCTATGCATCTTTTTCTTTTTGTTTTTAGAATAACCGCATGTTCTTCCCATCTGATATTGAGATATTCGATAATTATTTATAGTTACTAAAAAAATATGAGATAGCATCTCATTTTAGTTTCTATAAACATTTTCCATTTGGCAGACATTAGACATGAAGTGATGTTTTTGAACAGCTTCCCCTGTGGTGTCCTGTCATTGACTCTGAGGTGATAACAGTGTTATTATGGTTCCTAAAATCATGATATTAAGTTGTTTTATCTCTACACACTATGATTTGCTTGTGGCAGAGACTTAAAGAAACCAAATAGCCGATGAATCCTTGACGCCTTTGGCTGATAGTTTGGGCTTTTTGTTTTTCCCATTTTCTCCTCTCACTGCCAGTTTATCTGTGAACGTGATGAAAATCTAGAGCACAGTGAGCATGTGTCTTCTGAGATGCGAGAATCGTAGACATCAGTAGGTGTTTTCTGTGAACAGAACTTAGGATGTGAATGGTTGAATGATATATTCAGTATGGAAACAGTAACAACACACCGGTATCTGTTAATTAAAGCAGGATGAAGTTTCTACACGAGATAAGTGTGAAGGGTTCACTTACTTTTTCTTACCACCGTAAAATTACTGATCTGTGCTGCAGTAAAATGATTCAACACAGAACGAGGAGAAATGAGTTAAAACAACAGTGAAGCAGAATATAAACACTTTTCTGTTCATCACAATAACGTAGATCAACCACATGAGTAAAATAAATGAATACACTATATACAGAATATATAAACATGTCATTGAAAAGTGAACTCTAGTATTTTTGTCTACATAGTAAATCACTAAGAATGTTTCTATAACCAGCAACTTTACCGACCAGTGCAGAAACACTGGCGCCGGATCTTAGAGGACGTCACTGTGCATCAGTGCCAACATAAACACTGATTCACCGTCATAGCTGCTTCATCGACAGGTTCTGTAAACGTCATTAATGTAGCACAGAAAATGAAGCAGTGGAGTAAATAACCGCTGATCATATATTTTAATGTGGACACACTGTTTTGCATTTAAATGCAATATTTAAAATGAGGAGAAATGTATAACGTATATGTATATATGTATGTGTAATGTACTGTATATATCATGCACTTCCTAAACTGATAGATACTAAACAACTAGGCTGTATAACTGGGCCACTCACTGTATTTATATCTGAAGAAAAAGACCAAAGTACTTTTCAGCAGTATCGTCCTCTAACGTAATACTTTGATGCAGTAACAGGGACGAGACATTGTGTTAAACACTGACATTGTCACCTGATAGTCAAGTATCAAATAAAGTGTCACAGAGTCGACGCTAGTCAGAGCAAATTAAACCAGTAAATTGGCTCTGGACAGCTGCCTCAGTGTCATCATCAGACATACGAGTCTTCCTGTCACATTAAAACCACTCTGATAAATCAACAAAAATTAAATTATCGCTACAGATGGTGCCAGGCATTTCAATCAGCTGTGGTTTTTCTACAGTAGGGCACATTCATAGCTTTCAGTTTTTACATATTATCCGAACAATAAGCTAATTTAACCTGTGCAAATTAGTTTTGTTTGCTTATTTTCCAAACAAACGACATTTTAATTATTTTAAATGGCTGGAAATGACACACTGCTAGTTGGGATGTGCTGATACCACTTTTTTCCTGACTGAGTACAAGTACTTACATTTGAGTACTTGCCAATACTGAAATACAAGCACTACTTAATAATGCAGCCACAGCATTTATGTATTTAAAAAAAAACTTCAATTACCAGAAAAGCTCAAACACTGTGGTCAGATGTTGTTGCTTTCCGACTTTGACAGGAGACTACTGCTCACATATACTTGCTGTTAACTATGTGGTCATGCACACAAAATGGCGCCTAGACATTCACTGCGTCGGGCTGGCCTGTGTTTTGTGCACTATCATCTTAACATGACGTATATATCAGCTGAATTCCCCCGTTAATCCAACAGGGGCAGAGCTTGATTTGAGGGCCACACTTAGCATTTACGCTAACGTCACTGCCATGCAATCAGTAACATTGTTGTCATTTTCTTATCAGGTGACTCAATTCTCTCACATTACTCAAAAAAACAATAGTTTTCCTCTTCTGCTTCGAAGAACAGACATTCAGGAAGAGGAGACTTTCTTTTCAGCCAGGGATGATTGTGTCCTTTTTAAACTCTCCAGTCAGGCACAGACTACGCACGTTTGTTCTGAACACAGCAAAAAAAAACATGCCTTCCTGTGAAAATACATCTGTGGTACTGAGAAATCTGAAGACCATTTACAGAGTTTGTTTTATTGACTAACTGCAACATTTGCCTGTTTTCTTTTAGGTAAATGAGAACGACAGACTGTGGGGCGACGAGAGAGATTCAACACTTCCATCTCCAGGCTTATCGGACCACGGAGCTGAACCACTCCGCCCGACCCTGCTTTTGGGCCTCAGCTGGCTGCTTTTCGCCGTGCTGCTGCTCTCTGACCAATAAGAGGTCCTAGTCACCTGGCCTCTATGGACAAAATGCAAACACAGGTGGAGGGTGAGAGAAAGAGCCATTTCTATGTGTCAAATGACAGCGGGGGGGAGGAATCGACTCTGTCCTGCCCTGCTCCACTCTGTTTGTCACAAAAATCACCTTAATCTTTTTGTGAATCATGACTCAGAGCAGATGTGTTGTGAAGCCCGTGCCCTTGAAAGGACGTCCAGAGTGGGTGCTGCTGCAGCACTGTGGAGAGGAGAAAAAACAGGACGTATGTACTTATTTCTCACTTCACATCTGCCCAAACACAAACTGTTGCACACGCAGACTTCACTCATCTGAAAATGACATCCAAGCTACATTGAAGAGGGCCGACGGGTTCAGAAGGTGTACAGTGAAGAGACACTGAAAACGCAGTCCAAGAAAATTCTAAAGTTTTTTTTCTGTTCTTGAACATTCCTCGATGTAAAAGAAAATATTAAATGTTAAGATGTTTCTCTCAGATGAACTGTGATGAAGTATTACACAAGATTTAAGGTGGATGTATGTATTCGTCCACATGCAGCACTCGTTCAGCTTTGCTCTTTGTTTTGTCGCTACATATTTCTTATAATTTCATTAGACGAAATGTTAGATGGACGCACATGTTACTGAGTTTAATCACAGTTGTTGTTTTTTTTGTGTGTTTGAAGATCCAAATATGAAGAGTTCATTTCTAAATAAGAATATAAGCAGAAGAAATTAAATTTATCTTTTGAACACAATGAAGAAAACCACCCAAGGTCTGTAAACGTATTTTTGTCAAACAATGACCTAGGTTACTAATTTGCCTTTAATACATCATCAATTGTATAGTTTTATTGCTATAACTGTGGAGGGAGACTCTTGATATATTCATTTAGCTTTAAGTGTGAGCGCCTGACAAATGTTCTTCTGTAAAAAACATCTGGCGTTTTGGTGAAGCTGCAACAGAAGGAAACAAGTTTCTATTTTTTAAATGTGTGTGGACTTTACTGCAGAAAAAACCTCTGGCTAGCAACAAGTTTGTGACCAATCATGCTTTGTCATTGAGCGAGGACTGGTGGTAAACGTGAGTTTTGATGGATGCACACGTGCGTCTGTCTTTTGAGATGTTGTCCCTCCACCTGCTGGGACTCTTCTCTCAGTGTGGACGTCAAAGGATTTACAATATGCATTGTGAAAGCACAGCCCTGCTTCATGGAGCAGACATGTCTATGAAAGGCTTCAAATGTGTTGCTGTATAATGTGTCTTTGGATTCTTTTCTCCATTTTCTTCACTCCATTGTTAAATGACACAAAGAAAGAAAATGTGATGCTACAAGCTGGTGAAAATGGCACATTGTGGTTGAAGCTGGACCTGAAAAGCTACAGTGACACGGTGTAAACTCATAATGTAACGGCACAGGTTCTAGAAGATGGGGGAAAACGTAGAGAGTAAAAGGATCTGAAATCATACTCATAAAACATAAATGGCTGTAAAGACTGGTTCACTTACCTGTAATTACCTGTAATTACAGGTAAATTTTATCTACACATTCAGATAGTTTAGCTGTATTTGCCCAAATAATGAGATCTCTTTCTCTGAGATTCCTACAACTGTCCTAAATTTAGTGATTTTCTTTTGGATGACATTCTATGACTATAAAAGGCCACGACGAAGATTATTTTTTAATCTGATCAATCACTCAACACATCATCACAGTTTGGTCTATTCTTAACCTGTTATTTCAACTTGAAGTATTTTTTTTTTTGGCCACTGACCTAAAAATTATACATCCACTGGCCACTTTATTAGGTACACCTGTGCAGCTCTGCCATGATTTGTACGTTATATTCAGAGGTGTCTCTGTTTTGGACCCCTCACTGATGTAAATAGTGAGGCCAAAACAGTAGAGCCACCTTTTAATATAAACCAGTAAGACTCCATCATAAACATATAGTAGAATTATATCATTTTGACAGTTTGAAGTTAAACTCTGAGAAATTATAACCTTGTTAAAGTAAATGGCAGGCAGATTACATTAGACTGTATAGGTGTACCTAATAAAGTGGCCAGTCAGTGTACATTGCAATAACATAACCATCTCCACAACACATAAGTCTAATTTCCACTCTCACTTTAGCTCTGTTGTGCTGTTCACTCTTCAGGGGGAATATCTAAGAGTAAAGTTTCACTGTGTCCAGCATTTTTTTTTGACGAAATGTAAAACTTTCAACCGTTTGCAATCAACAAATCAAACAGGAACAATAAAAATAGTTAAACAGAACTAATGTTACAGAACTAATGTTACAAATGGTTCCTCCGAATTCAACACAAACAACTTTTAATGACTGCTGCAGTCTCAGACTCATTCAACCGTCTGAATAAAATCCATCACGGCACAACTTTTGTGAATCAGATGTTGTCTTAAGCACAAATAATGCAACAAATCAGGTTGGTCCAATTTGCCCCAAATCATATAAATAAGCCACAGAAGTTTTGGGATTCTGTTCTGGGGATGGTGGATCAGTGGTCTCTGGGATGAAGAATGAAGCATAGCTGAAAGGTACACCCTGCCTACAGTTTAGCATGGTGGTAGCTCTGTGATGCTCTGAGGCTGCTTTGCTTCCTCTGGAAACCTGCCGCATGTGGACGGCAAGATGGATTCATTTAAACATCAGGACATACTGGAAGAAAAGGAGTCATGTCATCTGTGAGGAAGCTGAAGCTCGGGCATCATTAGACCTTCCAACAGGACAATGGTCCTGAAAGATCCTAGAGTGGCCGTCACAATCATCTGAAAACCTCTGGCAGGATTTGAATAAAAAGAGCATCCTATTTGGAGCAGGTCATACCATCAAACAGGTGCTCTACTAAGACGCTTGTCACAAAGTGGTTGAGTAATTTTGATACTGCAGCAGTCTTGGTGCATTTTGTGTGGAATTTGGAGAAACTATCTGTAACACTAGTTGTGTCGAGCTGATTGATTGGTTCTTGATTGATTTGTTCATTGAAGACTAGTTAAATTAGCCTGGAGTTGATCAGATTCTTTAAATTAGCTGCTCTACAACTGTTGGTGTCACTGATAAACACCAGTAAAAAATTAACCTTCAGGACATCTCTATTTTTTTACAGTCCCAATAATTGCTCACATGGAGGTTTGCAGATTTACTAAAGGAGAGACGTCGTCCTGCAGCAGAAGTTTAAAAGGAATGTATCTCTCGACTTTGGGCGCATAAAGTCTAAACTCTCCGCATGGCTGGATACAGCCCCACTAGATGAAAGTGAGAAAATGTTTTTCCTTGCAATTTGGTTGAGTCAGCCGTTTCAAATTTCAAATAGAGAAGCCCCCAGAACTGCACTTATGCGGTTTCACAGTGACAAGAGTGAGTGATACCTCCGGTTTTCACAAAGCCTCTGTCCGTTATCACGACGTGTCACCAGCTGAGCTCCGTCTTGTGATTTATCAGTTCATCACGTCCTCTGGCACCGCGAGGTGACCGACCAACCTGTTCCCTGTTCATCTGCGCCGGCAGATGCCCAGATGTGACAAGTGTCACCTCCTGCAAATAAAGACAACACTGTAAATGTAGGTGATTCCTGCGCAGAGGAGAGGGACATTTTCGCCCGTCTAGAAAATGTTTGTGCAGGTCTTGACCTCTGTTTAACTTCAGCATCAGCTGTACTTCAGAGGAAGTACTGAACATTCCCCTCCCCTTAGCAGTGCCCCTGGCATAAGTTAGAAATACGTTTTTCATAACACACAGGGTGTGATTTGTTAAGCTGTTATAGTGGAGTGTATATACTACACAGTGTACACTATATATATAAATATATATATATGATGTCTATAAAATTCATACCTTGGGTAATTATAAAAAGGAATAAAGGGATTTTATCTAAAGTTTTGCTTTTAATATGTCACAGAAAAAAGTCGCTGAGAGGATGATGCTGACATCAGAACTTCAGAACTACAAAGCACAACTCTGAGCTCAAACTTCATCGAAAACTTTAATAAATGAGACCCCTGGTGTAAACAGACCTAGAGCAAATTTGTGTTTCTTCTAAACTACTGGATACCTTGAGGCTATTGTGCATTTGTGAGGCAGCTATGGCAAAATATGTCTGAAAGTGGAGGACAGGTGCAGAAATATCAAAAGTACCTGACAAGTCCTCACTTAGACTGCTTGTTGTGGGTAAAGCAAAAGACTCAGGCAGTCACCCTTCTACAAAGTGAGACTCCAGCTGTCTGGGTGCCACCTGTGCTTTGCATATGGCAGCTGTAATTGGTGCCAGTCTCCACGTTTTGGGTCAACAGCTATGTGGGACAGAACTCCTGCTGTTGGGGCCGTGGCTGTTAAAAGGCTAAAAATCTGAGCAGCTAAAGAAGCTGATGAAGTCTCAAACTAACTACATCTGTAACAGGGTTTCTTAAGGTTGCCAGACCTGCTACATTTTAGGTCACCACGTTTCTTTCACTAATGAAACACAGAACGACCCACTGTATATACTACACATAATGAGACACTCATCTAGATGTTTTATTAAAAAGAAAAAACTTCTGTATTGGAGAATTTGAATAAACAGTTTAAACAGTGACGTATGTGAAGATGCTTTGTCATCCAGTTTATCCCTAAAGTGCTGTCCACTAGTTTAGAACCTACTTGGATAAAGGGAAAATCATTTAAACCAGTGAGACAGAAACATTACACTTATTCATTTACTGGCCAAATTACCCAGCCAACAACAACAGTATCCCCCTAAAGTTTTTATGAAAATGCATGACCATGTCAGAGGAAGTACATGGATCTTACTCTCCGCTAATAGAAGGCTGTAGCTCAGTTCTGATGACCCACTCCCCCATTTTCAGGCCGATCTACAACTTTTGTTTTGGCACATGGGGTCTATTTTTGACTGACACCAACGGGAGTTTTAACAGCAATATGACCCAACCTATGATGCGCCAGATTAAATTTGGTATAAGTGTTCCAATTTTCAGATGCGAACAAAACAAAAAATGAGCTGTATTGATATAGATGTATTTAATTATCTGTGTATGGAAAAACTATGTGAAGCTGTTCCTTCATTAACTGCTGTGCAGCAATAACTTCAACAGAACATTTCCAGTAACTGTTTATCAGCCCTGCTAGTCATCGTCACCAAACACAATGCTTCTCGTTCAAGTGAAAAAGTTCTACTTTGGTCTCGAGTCCACAGAATATTCTTTAACAGCCTTCTTCCACATGGGCTTTAAGTTTTTCTAGACGTTACCCTGTGGTTCCTTGTGACTCCCTGGACCGTCACCTCACCTTGGTGTGATCTTTATGAACAACTGTCATTTTTTTGTCTCATTGCTTAGTTATGTTCCCTTTGTATAGTATAGAGAACATAACCTTGTTACTATACATTTCTGTTAGTTTTGGCCTTTGTGCTCCCTCTAGTGCTTTAAAAGCCATGAGGAGTGAAGTCGGTCATGAAAGAACGAGCAGCAACATCCTCTGTGAAGCTCAGGGAGCCCACTGAAAAATGACAAAGCAGCACTTGTTCTGTCAGACAAGGACAAGGAGGGAAGAAAAGTGGTCTGAGAAGATGATGATACTGACCAAAATCTCTGTGTCCGACACAAAATGTCATAAACATTAACAAATATAACTGGACATGTGACATACAGTGCTGTGAATAAGTATTTGTCCCCTTCCTGATTTAAAGTTCTTTCAAAGCCATTCAAATTCAGGTCACATTCTGATGGCTGGACATTCTCCTTCAGGATTTTCTGATAGAGCTCATCAATTATAGCAAGTCGTCCAGGTCCTGAAGCTGCAAAGCAGCCACAGACTGATAAATGTCAGTCAGCATGATGTGCTGCTCTTTGAGATTTTTCAGCTTCACTTTGTCAGAGAGCTTCTATTTAAGTGATTTTTTTTTGACTCAACAGGTCTGGCAGTGAAGTGAAAGTGAACTCAGCTTTCCAAAAAAACTTGATTAATCACAGTTCATTCCTTTTAATAAATGAAATCATCATTCAAAAACTGCATTTTGTGTTTACTCAAGTTATCTTTGTGTAATATTAAAATCAGTTAGACGATCTGAAGCATTTAAGTGACAAATATGCAAAATAACTATCAGGATATACTTTTTCACAGCACTTGTAAATGCTGGAAGAGGTCACATGATGGCGGGTGAGCAGCCACCAATGTCCATGGTTAAACTGTGCAGCTCTTTCACACTAAAACTTAGAAATAGCAGAGGAATTTGGTGTTTTAGGACTGAAACAAGCACAGAAGAAAATAACAATGAGAAACAAAAATCCCAAAGAAGCTGGAAACTTTGCTGGACTGTGAAAAACTTAACAGCAACACAGCAAACACAGTTATCCCACGTCTGTACACATATGTTAGTGAGCTCCTTGAAGCAAAGGAAATGCTGAAGTACAGAGCTCACAGGTGTAGTGTATGTGAACGTCTTACAACAACTTAGATGATATTATAAAGCCAGTTGTCTGATTTGAGTTTGGAGGTTCAACATGATGGACGGAAAGTGAAACTGAGTGAATTTGATGAACTGTTCCTTTAATGAATGTTTCACTGGGGGTTTGACAGTCTGCCACCCTGAAGCTCACTTTGTTAATCATTGCTACACCACAGTGGGCTAATTTCTCTGGGCAACAGTCAGGAAAAAAATACTAATAAGATTTTTACAAGCTGCAGTCAGGAGGGAACATTTCCACGTGCTACAATGAAGCAGATGATTAGGTTAAGATTTTTAATTAAAGGAAAATAATAAACCAAAACACTGACTGGTTTAATCTCCAGTGTTAAACAGGGTCATAATTGCTGTTATCATCGGTGTTGCATAATCAGTTTGTTAAGATAAAGATCTTAGCAGTGGTGGTAAACAGAGGCTCCCACGCTGTAGTGGGGGAAGTACACATTAAAAAACAGTACTAGCAGAACAACTGTAAAAAATACTTTGCTGGGAGCAATTTGCAATGTTAAATTAATAGATGTATGTATTCATAATCGGGAAAATTGACTTACAGGATTATTATAGTGACTACTACTATTATTGAGAGAAGCTGATGCTGATGAAGGCTAAAGAGAGAAACTTTCAGCTGGAATCATGGAAGGTTTGGCAAACTGCTCCCTCCAGGTTGGCAGTGTTGTGACCCCGAGTGAAAGAGTTTAAAGATGTCAGGGCCAAAGTGAGACTGACGTGTAGTGGACTGAACTGAGGCACAAGGCGTTTCAAGCTTTCAATGCATGTTCCAGCTCTCACCTGTTATCATGGGCGAGGATGAAGTAGAGACAGGACGTTTCCACTGCAGCGTGGGTGGACTCATCCTCAGAAACGGGCTATGGAGTGTGGGCATCCAGAGGAAGGGCTCCCAGTAGAGCTCCAGGTAGCAGAAGAACCTAGAACACCCTGCAGAGATTGTACTGAGCATCTCATCAGGTCTGCAAATGCATCAGGATCCTCCAAGATGAGCTGGAAAACACAGGGAGAAAGATGTGTGGGCTGTGTTTATTAGGCAGCTGTAACCACAGCCTGCCTGCACATAACTGGCAGAAAACAGGAGGATGCTTTATTTTATTTTACTAATATTATCAATCACTGATTAATTCTTGGTGAATCGATTATTCTGAAAATAGGAAAGAAGTCATTAAGTTTAATTAAGTTCATTCATAAGATTTTACATTTTTAGAAAATCTGTTAAGCAACCCAAATCATTTTAAGTGAAATAGCTGCAGTGAAGCAGAAAGTAAACCACATCACCCTGAAATGTAAAGAAATATATTTAAGGCTGAGGATGGAGCTGGTTCACAGCTTTAATTCTACTATTCTTATATGCAGACCTGTGTAGACCACGGTCCAGATCACAAGATCCTCCTCTAATCTTCTCCAGACTATAGAGGACAGCTATTAAAACATATTTTAATATTTGTGAAACGTTTATTCTACTTCTGAAACACACTAAAGGGCAATTTTGACTTTTTTCTACTGCAGAAATTCAGAAACATGATACTTAACCTCCTCAAACCAGGTCCAAATAAAAGAAGACTCTGATCTAGTCTAGACTAGTCCCAGTGTTCACATCAGATGTATTAATCAAGCAGCAAACATCCTTTTAAGTTAACGATAGTAACCAGTAACTAGAATTGTCCTGTAACAGTCCTGTTTCAGTGACAGAACTAATCAAATTCCTGCATAATATTTTTTTGTTTGTTTGTTTAAGTAGTAAGTAACATTAATAGAATAAGAAAAATATAAATAAAGACATTCAGCTTTGGTTCACAACATTCAAACTGAGTGTCATTAGTTAAATTCATAATGATAGAGTAAATTAATTTGAATAACTGCATAGTATATAACATAAAATAATCAACATTCTACATAAAGTTATTAGTTTAGTTTTAATTAATTAGAATTAACAGAAAACACAGCAGAGCTTTTACTGTGAAAATCCAACATAGTGCAGCTCCCGCGGCTCATTAAACCATTTGTTGATAAAACAAGGCAAAATAACGGTACTGCAGTTGGAAATAGGAACTTGCCGTGTGGTCTGCCATCTTCTTTTCAACTTTTATGTTAAAAACTTAATGCCAGAGAGATGTAAAGTAACAAAAGCCCGTTTTCCACCAAACTAGACGCGTTTCTTCTGAAGGTAAAACTAGAAAAGAATCCAAGATGGCGCAGGATTTCTTCTTCTGCGGAGGTTTTCACAGCAGCAGTTCGCTCGGTGCTGCCTCTGGTGGCGTCGCTCTGTCTCTGCAGACTTGACTGACAAGATTAACGTGATTATTATTGATCATAAAGATGAAACTGATATAAAAATTATAAAAGTAAATATTTATTGTATTAACATTATAGTATTAATTAACATTACTCGTAATGATAAATCATATTTTATGTCCAAGCTCTGAATTTGACAGCTCTAGAGGAAGTCAGCATTTTAGTGACTTTCTTTTACCACCACCATATTTTAATGAATTACTAAACTTGATGGAAATACTAACTCAGAGGCCTTAAAGCAGTAACAGCTACACAGAGGATATTCCTGCTACATTTCCTGGTTCCAGTTAAATAACTTATTGTGCTTAT